>KN512165.1:4553-15905 GCA_000787155.1 Scartelaos histophorus | reverse complement strand
TTTTTTAACGCAATAAACAATTTCAGTTAGAAGTTAGAAGTTTAAAAGACAGAAGAACTTTTCAGTGCATCAGGATCCCCATAATGTGTTCCTATTTTTTAATACTTATCAATATTTGCAGATTAAGTCAAAAATAAGTACTGAAAAAAACACTGACTGAGAATTTTGTTGGTTCATTGTTCAAATTAACTTCACTGTTCACTATTACAATAAGAAGATCTTTGCCCCATGCCAAACTCAAAAAATATGTTGGTATCATTTTATAATAAAGCATAACTGTAAAGCGTTTGTAAATGTTTATTAACCATGAACCGTTAATTTACAAAAAATTACAAGTAGCTCAGCTGATAAGAGTGTTTTTCCACTGAGTCAAAGGTTTGCAGTGTGATTCCAGCTCCCAGAGATGAATGCTGTTGTTGTGCCCTTGGCTAAGACATTTTGCCCACCTTGCCCCTGGTGTCTGTGTGCACTGGTTTATGAATCTGACTGAGTGATGTAAAGCGTAAAACATTTCATAAAAAATAATGAAAATTGCTTTTAAAATGATTTTTTGGGACAGGTTACGATATCGGTCCAGTCAATATCCCAGCTGTCGTAGAAACCGATGTCATAAAACTGTTTCCTGGTCGTGGTTTGGCTCAGAAAGTCTCGTAATGTTTGAATTTTTGTTTTTTTGTTCTGTGGTTCGTTCAGACATAAAGAACAGCTCCATCTTGTTTGGATCAGTTTCATCTGATTTTAATTTTGTATAAAGGAAATACATTTTTATTTTTTTTTTTTTGGGTCGATATCGGGTTTAATAAAATACTTAAAGCTTTGGTGTCGAAATAAGAATCAAATGGAAAAAAAAAATGGACGGGAAATTATTTTTTTTCTTAATTTTGTTGTTAAAACTTCCCCTTTTATCCCCAAATTTTTCAATTTTTTTTCTTTCTGTTAAATATCAGCAAAACAGACAGAAAATTATATAAAATGTTTGTGTATTTTATTTGTGAGGTTTTATTTATTGTTGTTATTATTTGAGGCTATTTAACATGATAAGGGGCTGGATTATACAAGATTTTGAAGTTTCATCAGATTTTGAATTTTAAACAAATTTTTTGTAACTCTGAAAAAACATGTTTGAATAATTTTTTTAATTCAGAATTTTAGTTTAAGTGTTTTGAAGGTAAAAAAGCGCGATAGAAAAATGTGACCATTTACCATTATTATTAGTATATATGTAATAAATCATGAATTAGCATTTGTAAAGTGTTTGTAGAAGTTCCTAATTAAACATTTAAGACTTTTTATTAATAAGTAATGAACGTTTTTGTAATTTATGTGTTTGTTAATGATTCTTAATGAGGTTATTTTTGGTAAATGATTAGTTAATGGTTAATAAATACATTTACACATGATTTGTAGGTGTTATCAACAAGAAATCCCTAAAACACAACTTCCCATAATGCATCTCACCCTCATTTGCACAGGCTTATCTCCACACACAAATGCCACTCATTCTACACCTAATCCTTTCTAATTATCACGTATATGCAATCTTAACTCCATCTTAACTCCGTCTTAACGCTTTTGACATTGTGCGTTTGCCCCGTCAGTTAAATTCCCCGGGGTGCGCACCTACATCGACCCCCTGACCTACGAGGACCCCAACCAGGCCGTGCACGAGTTCGCCCAGGAGATCGACGTCTCCTTCATCTCCATCGAGCGCATCATAGGAGCAGGTGAGTGACGCTAATGCTAACGCTAATGCCGTCGCCAGAGCGTTAGACGTGGCGAGCATAATGTCTCGCGGAATACATTATCGTTTGCTCCAGTACGTGAAAATGTGGCTGTTCTGACAGGCTGGTTCCTTATATATATATAGTGTGTTAATATCAAAGTGTAATTGCACGGCGCTGAATCATAGGCTATATTTTATACTTGTTCACCGTGAAATAAAATGGCTGTTTTTGTGTGACGTTTGAACACTTTATTCAGTCAAAAAGTGTGAAAATATAGAGAATAAAATGCAAACCTAGCGTACCATTTTAAAAAAAGGTCAAAACACTAACCTTTATTGTGATGTAGTTTCAATCTTAATTAAACCTGAACCTTAATTAAAAAAATAAAAAGAATAAATCAAAGTTCACCATATGGCTACAGACTTCTTCTTATTATTATTATTATTATTAAAAAAGGGACAAAAAGGAAAAAAAAAATATGTATATAATAATAAAATGCAATTGTTACTGCTACTACTATTACTTCTTCTTCTACTACTACTACTACTGCTCCTGCTCCTACTGGTGCTACTACTACTACTACTGCTACTACTAATGCTACTAATGCTACTACTTCTGCTACTACTACTGCTACTTCTTCTACTACTACTACTGCTACTTCTTCTACTACTACTGCTACTTCTTCTACTACTACTACTGCTACTACTACTACTAGTACTACTACTACTGCTACTACTAGTACTACTACTACTCCTAATGCTACTACTACTACTACTACTACTACTACTACTAATGCTACTACTACTACTACTACTACTAATGCTACTACTACTACTACTACTACTACTAATGCTACTACTACTACTACTGCTACTACTAATGCTGCTACTACTACTACTACTAGTACTACTACAACTTATTATTATTAAAAAAGGGACAAAAAGGAAAAAAAAATATGTATATAATAATGCAATTGTTAATTTTGTAATGCTGATAGATTTGTATTATTATTTAAACATTTTATTTATTTTTTATGCATGTTTTTTAATTCACGAGAGACTGTTACAAAGTGAATTCCCTGCACAATATTGGGGTCTAATTGCGATTTTATTGTTTCGCTATTTTCTCTCATATAGCAAAATAAAATGAAGAAGAAATACTTTAATACTCTATGTCTGCTCTAAAATGGTAACCTCAGTGGTGATGGTTGAATGGTGTTTAGGTGAATTTGGCGAAGTTTGCTGTGGTCCGCTGAGGCTGCCCGGGAAACGAGAGATCCAAGTGGCCATCAAGACCCTGAAGGCCGGATACACCGAGCAGCAGAGGCGGGACTTCCTGTGGGAGGCGTCCATCATGGGGCAGTTTAACCACCCCAACATCATCCGCCTGGAGGGAGTGGTCACCAAGAGTAAGAGATTTTCAGCTTTTTCTGTTTCCTAGTTTGAGTATCGTTTTGTTTCCTCATCTTTCTAAAGTAAATGCTACCCACAAACTCATTTATCAACAGACATAACATAAGTCTAATAAGTCTAACATTATGTATTTGATTGAGAGACATATGTAAATAGTAAAATGTGATTTGTAATAGTAAATGTAAGTAATAAAACATCTGAAAAGTACAATTTATTTCAAATTTTATTTAATGTAAAAGTTAATGTAAATGTAACTGAGTTCTACCAATTTCTGAAAGTGTGTAAATAGGTAAATAGGCTGAATTTATAAAGTAATGTTGGTATATGTATTGTATTTATGCATATGTATTTGAAAATACTATTACTCAAGTGGGAGTATGCTGCTAGAAAAGCACTCTTAAAAGTACAATTTCATTTAAAAGTTACTCTGTTAAATGTAATTGAATACTACCAATCTCTGAAAGTATGTAAATAGGTAAATAGGCTCAGGTTATTAAGTAATTAAATAAGAGAGAAGAGCCTTTATTGTCCCGATGGGGAAATTCTAGTTTTGCAACACACAATTTAAGAACAGCAAGACAAATGTTAAAAATCAAGATAAAACATTGATAATAATAAATATTTTTGGTATGCATTTGTGCAACACTTTGGAAACTGCTTGTTTATGAAATGTGCTATAGAAATAAAGTGGATTGGAAATATTAGAAAATTTGAAAAAAAAATTATTAAAATTAGAAAATAGACTTAAACACAACGAAGTATAATAACATAAATTTGAATACTATTTGTTTATATACAAATCTATAGTCAATTGTCTTTTTTTTTTTTTTTTTCAGGCAAGCCAGTGATGATTATTACAGAATACATGGAGAATGGGTCTCTGGACACTTTCCTAAAGGTACTTCCATCTGTTTTCTTGTTTTGCAATAGACCAAAATGCACTTATTTTATATAGTCATTCTGAATGCTAATTTCAAAAGAATTACATTTGCAAACTCGAAAACAGCCAATAATGCTGTGATGTTGAGATTTGTCAAGGCTGTCCCATGTATTTTAACTGCATTTTAACTGTTCCAAGCACCTGGATTAGCGCTATATTATATTACCACTTCCAAAACAGCAGGCTGGCTAATTATTTGATCAAATATTCTACATGTGCTGGTTCACTGATTCAAATGACATGACATCTGCCACACAGCGCTAATGGAGAGATTACAGAAATAAGCTGCCAGGACACAAAGAACTCCAGAGAACTCCATGACACGATGGAAACTATATGAAACATTGTGGTTTAAGTATGAAATATCAAACCTGTCCAAGCAAAATCCACTTATTTCAAAGCTGAGTGATCTTATCATGAAATATTGTCTCATGTAGAAATAGCTGCCTTATAAATTATGGTATATAAAATGTCCCTTAAGCCACATCCTCTGCTGTACAGAACTTTTAAATGTATATTACTACTACTGCTGCTCCTACTGGTGCTACTACTCCTACTACTGGTGGTGCTGCTACTACTACTACTACTACTACTACTACTGCTGCTGCTACTTTTGCTGCTACTGCTGCTTCTTCTACTACTACTAATACTACTACTGCAACTGCCACTACTACTACTACTGCTGCTACTGCTACTACTAATGACCCTACTACTGCTGCTGCTACTTTTGCTGCTACTACTAAAACTACTATTACTACTACTACTACTACTACTCCTGCTGCTGCTACTTTTGCTGCTACTACTAAAACTACTATTACTACTACTACTACTACTACTCCTGCTGCTGCTACTTTTGCTGCTACTACTAAAACTACTATTACTACTACTACTACTACTACTCCTGCTGCTGCTACTTTTGCTGCTACTACTAAAACTACTATTACTACTACTACTACTACTACTATTAAGGAACTATTTAAGGGAAATGTACTCAGAGCTGTAGAGTAACCAAAAATGTTCTCAAGTAAGAGTTACTTTAAAATAATATTACTAAGGTAAAAGTACAAAGTAGTGGTCTAAGAAATTACTCCAGTAAAAAAGTATCTGAAAATACTACTACTCAGGTAACTTATAGATCTGATTTAGAATTAAAAAGTAATGTATTTTGAAGGACAAAACCTTAAATAATGTACATAATCTGGTATTTACAATGGACAGGCAACAAAAATTTGAAAAAAATAAATGATGAATAAAATAAAATAAAATAAATTATCTCAAGGAGTGGCACAAGAAAGACAAATATTTAAATAATTTCATATTGTCAAAAACAGCTCTTGTCACTTGCAGACACACAGATGGGAAGAGGAACTGTTATAGTATTACTCAAGTGGGAGTAAAAAGGATGCTGCTTGAAAAGTATTCTTAAAAGTACAAGTTATTTTAAAAGTTAGTCAGGTAAATGTAACTGAGCACTTCCAATCTCCTATAAAGTATTCCCATAAAAGCACAAATATTGGACAGTTGCAAAAAGCCTTACAGAAGAATGGACTCGACTGCATTGTTCACTTTGTTATTTCATAATTATCTTAATCCCCATTGCACAAGGTAAACCAACATAATGACATAAGTGTGTTTTTTATTTTCACACAACAGCAACAACAGTGTAGTTTAGCAGCTTTAATTTAATGATTTTAATTTGCAATGTTTATTATGTGTTTTGTTATGTTCTCAAGGCCGGTTTCTTGGCAGCTCTTATTGTTAATTTCTTAATCATGGCAAAGCACCTGCTAAAAGTACGAAACAAATGAACAATGAGTCTTAAACCGGAAATAAACCGAGACATTTTTCAATTTTTTTCCATGGAATCACCTACTTTTGGATTGTATTTTATGTTCTCTTATTTGGATAAATCATGGTTTATTAACATCTGATTTGATATAGTTTTATTGTTTGACACAACACTAAGCTGTGTTGAAGACAAATTTCAGTTTTATCTTGAAACCGACAGTACTACTACACAATGAATCTTTTCTAAATCAACAAAAATCAACTTTCTGGAGGCAGCACATCACCTGCCAAGCCATACTTTGGAACATTTTCCATAGAAATAGATGTTTTATCCCATACTTTGGAAAATTATAGCCAAGGTTTGTGGAGATGCAAACCCACTCACTGTAAGGACGTGTTTCTGTATGTTTTTCAGTGCAAAAATGTGCAAAAAAAAATGTCAAAAAAGCTACACATTGGACCTTTAAGACAAATTAAGAAGTTATTTTGAAGTTGTATCAAGTATATGGTGTGTGTTCCAACTTTTTTGCAAATATCAGTTGGCGTGTCCATCCATTTGAATCTCACTCTTCACATAAACATGAATGAATGGATGAATATTGCCATTGTGTCATTGGGCAAGACCCTTAACCCACCTTGCCCACCGGTGTGTGAATGTGTGCACGAATGGGTGAATAGCTCCTTGACGTAAAGGTGGAAAAGTAAAACGTGTGTCCATTTACCACTGACCAAAAATCAACTTAACGCGAATAGACCAAAGTATCGAGTAGTATTTAAAACCAGATTGGCTTAGCTCGTGGTTGCCGGTTTTGAAGCTGCTGACGCGCTGACAGCTTTTTGCCCCAGCGGTGTAAGTCTGCACGGTGGCCTGGGAGGGACACACCGGGAGACGATGCAGGACAGGGCGGGAGACTCTATGAAGCAATTACATGGATGACTGGTGTACTGGGGCCAGGATAAATGACACAGCCTTGAGACGAGCACAGGCGCTGGGGCTGCTAGATTAGCTGTCACCGCTCTGGACAGTGCACTTAAAGGCACACTCATCACTTGTACCTGAGGCTGAAACATCTCATTTCACTTGTAAGAGGCCTGGAAGTGTAGTCAAGCATGTGCTGCTGATGCAATCGTATGCACCAGATATGAATGTACAAGTGGTTTGCATGGATGCCTAGAAGGATAGTAAATAGAGCACATGGCAATTTCATAAAACCCAGGATAGACTTGCAAATGGAACAGTATAACAGTGAGTTTCCATTGTCAGAGACTTTTTGTTATCTCCACAATTATGCACAATTTAAGAGAAGTGTGTCGAGTAGCAAAAAATGCACTCAAGAAAGCGCAATGTTAATACAAAATAATATTGCTCGAGTAGAAGTACAAAGTAGTGGTCTGAGAAATGACTCAAGTAGGAGTAAAAAAGTATTTGCGAATGCCACTACTCAGAAATAATAGAAGTACTCAAAAGAAGTAGTAGTAGAACATTCTAAAGAGCAACTGTGGACACGTCTGATTTAGAATTTGAAGTTTGTGTAATTTGAAGGACAGAAGATCAAAAAATGCACATCATCTTTTATAATATTTTCAGATAGACAATAAATATGAGGGGAAAAAAAATAGAAAAAAAGCCCCCGACATGATCTGGTGTCAAAAAAAAAACAAAAAACCTTTACTTGAGTAAGAGTACTGATACTTAAATATTATTATTATTAGGAGTAAAAGTAGCATTATGACGATTTCATCAAATAGAGGACAGACTTGCAGACACTGGTGTAGCAAATGGCAGATAAATGCTATAACAGTAAGTTTCTATTATGAGATAGTGACAGTAGGAATAGTTCAATTAATTTAAAAAAAAATGCAAGGGTAAAAAATGCACCAGTATATGGAAAAAGAACATTACAAAAACATTTGATTTTTATGTGATCACAGTATAGTTGAGTTTCAAAATCACAATCACCAGACAAAAATAAATACAAATATGGAACATTTAAAATATATATTATTCTACACAAAAATAAAACAGTAAACACAAATTGCATGTTTATTTTTTATTGTAATTAATAATGTGGCTTGTGGTAAATAAGTACTCAAACAGACACATATGGGCCAGTCCATGATGCAGCTGGTGAAGGGGTTTGGACACAGAACAATGAAGAAACAGCCTCAGCATCATAAAATCAATGCTTAGCTTTAAGATTGTACATAATTAGTAATTACATTTGCATAACAATACTGTTAACCACTTTGAATCAGTATTGATATATTGATACTTTGAAACAAATACTTCCATTCCTAGTTCTTTTACTTTTTTATTTACTTTGCACTTTTTTAAAATGTATTTTATAGATTTTTTACCTTTTTATTTACTTGTTTTTTTGTTCTTATTTGATTAGATTAGTTTTACTGTTAATTAGTATTGACATTTGCATAACAATACTGTTAACCACTTTGAATCAGTATTGATATATTGATACTTTGGAACTGATACTTCCATTCCTAGTTCTTTTACCTTTTTATTTACTTGTATTTTTGTTCTTATTTGATTTGATTTGATTAGTCTTAATGATGACTAGTGCACTAAATAGAGCTTTTTATTTTGTATTCCCATTGTATTTATTTATTTATTTATCTGTATTGTGCAGCACTTTGGAAAGTATTTTGTTTTATGAAATGTGCTGTATAAATAAAGTAGATTAGATGACACTTTTTTTGGTTTTACCTGGATCAAGTTGGATACGTTATTTTGTCAGGTTTGCTGTGAGTAGCTAAAAAGAAACTGGTGGGTGGGCACTTCGGGGCGGTTTGCCCAATCAGCTCTTGGGATTCTGCTGCAAGTCACAAGTCCCTCATTTTTCTGAACTCTTTCAGCGAAAGCCATTCCAGATGGATAAAGTATAAAGTGTAAAATTCAGTTCAGAGTGATACACATCAATAGACATACAATGTGAGGTGTGAGCCGGGTTAGGGATGCCTCTCCACAGATCTGAGCTGTAACTTGGTCTGCTCTGGTCTCTGTGAAAATAGAATACTGTAAAACATGCTAAAGAAAAGCATGTGACTTACCCTTCACCACAAAAGTTAGACAATGCACCTTCAATTAGTCTCATTTAGCTTTAAAGCACAAAAGAAAGTGCATGAATCCAGCACGTTCTAGCAGCACAAATACCAGCTGCTTTGTCTTCCTGTGCCCAGGCAGTGAGGGGAGTTGAGGCTTGAAGGTTAACCCTGGTCTAGAGCAGTGAGGAGTGAGGGGGCGGGGACTGTAGCTCCGGGGAAGCTGGCTGACTCTGCCGCTCTCTCCACCACCAGAGACCAGCGTTTTGTGAAATGTTGTAAAGCTCACGGCGGCGCAGGGGCCAATGGAGCGGCTCGGGGCAGGATTTGAGCAGTTCTTTATCCTGGTTTGGGGATTCCCTGGCTGCTCCGGTGTGAGCGGAGAGCACTCACAAGCACTCATGTGGATATAAAAATGAGACATGACCGCAGGAGCATGTGTAGAGACAGAACTGTGAGAGAAAGGAATGAGAAAAACATCAAGATGGAACAAAAGATGGTGGAAATGTGGGTTTGCCTGGTTGTGCTTTGTGTTGTTGTTTAAGTGCACTGTGTAACTTTTGGGTTGGAGGCCCGTCTCTTGCTCGTTTCTATGGATATGCCACTGCACTGTCTGAAATGTGGGGTGACCTCTTCACAGATCTGACCTGTAACCTGGTCTGATTTGGTTTTCAAGAAGGTTTAATGCTATACTGTGAAACATTTCAGAGGAAGTCATAATTAAAGCATTTGACAGACCCTCCACCAGAAAAGTTACACAATGCACTTTCATATTGACCAACTTATGCAGTCTGATTATGGCTTAAAGCTGCACTGCGTAACATTTCTAATGCAGGGTTTGCCACCTGTTTGTCTCCATGTAAATGTTGCTTTGTCTAGAATGTTCCACGGTATAAATCAAACTCATTTATTAAGAGAAACAGTCAGATTACAGCATTAAGCTACAGTACAATTCAGATCTGTGGAGAGTCGCAGCTATGCACAGAAGGAATGATTGTGTTTTTGTGGAACAGAAACACTTGTAATGAATAAATGCTAAATATATAGATACATTAGCCTCATTAAATACATTCAGTTCTAATCCAATCATCAAACTGTTTGCAAATTGTAACAATCATCTGTATGAAAGTTTAGATTTGTTAAATGGGTTTAGCTTAAATGTATATTGATTAAATTAGATTAAACTTTAATTGTGATTGATCATTTTTAAGGACTTTATTTTCCTACAGTGGATTAATATAATTAGATATAATAAATATAATGTAATTAGCCATGGTCTAAACATTTAAATTTACATTTCTTATTAAGTGGAGTGCCTCAAGGTTCAGTGCTAGGACTGTTTATTTTCTGACAACAGTGAACAAGTAAATAAGTCCAAGTTAATTTTTTATGTTTTAACAGCTTTTTTCTACAAATAGTGTTATTGTAGAAATGTGTATGTTTCTATTCCACATTAAGCCTATAGTTGACTCACTATCAAGGACGCATGACATGACAAAACGCATCAGTAGCATAGTCCAGCATTCTTATTTTTGATTGGATGATGTCTCGCATTTCTCTTGCTCTAACCTTTTTATTTTTGTCCTTGTCTCCTCAGAAAAATGACGGACAATTTACGGTGATCCAGCTGGTGGGGATGCTGCGTGGAATCGCATCTGGAATGAGGTACGGCGTGTACGAGCTCTGAGCCCGTCTTTGAACGCGCCATCAGGACGCCAGCTGTTAGCTAATATGGTTCTCTTTATGGAAACTGCAGGTACCTGTCGGATATGGGCTACGTGCACCGAGATCTGGCTGCGCGCAACATCCTGGTCAATGGAAACCTGGTGTGTAAAGTGTCTGATTTTGGACTGTCTCGAGTGCTGGAGGACGATGCCGAGGCAGCGTACACTACGAGGGTAAGTACTTTGGCTGTTAAAAGGCCCATATTATGTTTCCTCCTCAAAAAACATACCTGGAGTTGAGTTTTGTTTCATTCACATATGTTTAACACACACTGTGCAATATATCGCTTTAAAGAAGACATGCTTTTATTCAGGTACTTATTGAAATATGCTTTAAGTAGATCATCATTTTACATTTGGCTAACTGTGAAATCCAATATTGGTTTGACTGCTAATTATACAATTAGTTTTATTGACTTTCTGTTCAAAGCTGCAGAACTCATAGAGCTTTTCACAGTGGCATTTCAGTTTTCTGTTTATTTTTTTGAAAAGTAACTATTTGACTTTTCAGAAACCTGAATGTATGAATTGGAGACTTAATTTTTCAAATATGCAGGACAACACGGCATTACTCAAGCTGCATGAATTAATCATAACACAACTTTGAGTGAGGTAATGAGGGCACAAAGGTCAAAAGCTAATTTAAGATGATTTTTGCATAATACGTCTACTTTAAAAATGAAGATTTGTTAGATTTTTTTTTTTTG
>KN512164.1:11368-23011 GCA_000787155.1 Scartelaos histophorus | reverse complement strand
CTCTGCAGTGTTGGTGTGGAGCAAATATTACATGGCAACAAATAAGGAAGGGGAGAGTGGCACACACACACACACACACACACACACACACACACACACACACACACACACACACACACACACACACACACACACACACACACACACACACACCTCTATAAAAGGTAACACTGGTGAAGAAGCCATAGCACGTCTAGACTTTGGGCTTTGTTTGTCATCAGTGATTTAGCATAGGACACGAGTGGAGGACAACTCGAAGAGAGGAGAGAGGGAGGAAAGAGGAGAGAGGGAGGGAGAAGAGAAGGAGGGGGAGGAATGACACAGCATTCTCTACACCTGCTCTGTCTCTGTGTTGGTCTCAAATGCAGCAGATTTGTATTGATGGAGATTCTGCTGCAGCTTCCTGTGCTTTACAAAGAGTCAAGGGCAAAGCTGCACTCAGGGGGACACACAAAGCCCCTCCCCCCTCACCCCTGTGTCCTCCTCATCGGAGTCGTGACACTCGCCTTCAGCTGCTGCCTGCATGAAACCCACATTATGTAACACACAGCCACGCGGTACACTGCAGCAGCATGGGAACAGTAGGATAATTTTCTATTTAATATGCAAAACAGTGGAAAATAAATAAATAAGATAGAACATTTGCATGACCTACCATATCAATACCATCTTTTCGAGTGCAATCAATGAGTAATCAATACAAGTCTTTAAAAAGGTCAGTAATGGGAATATAAGTAATATGTAATATGTAAAACTATAATGTAGTGATTCTCACACCTTACAACTACAGGCATATGCAGATGACATAAAAGCTTTATGCAATGAGGCTACGGTGCAGGATGCTGTGTGTACGGCACATTTCATTAAGTAAATGGACAAGATATTCACTGTGGGAATTCACCTCCACAAATCAATACCCATGTGATTACACTTTGCTGAAACTATAGACTTATATCAAAGCACATCTTTACTTCTACAGAACAATATTTTTCCTGTTACACAGAAAAGGTTAACTAATGAATTATAATTTACTAATAATTTACAGCACATCAAAGTTACAAAGATGTTACTGACCTTCAGCCAAATGTTGGGATAGGCCCATGATTTATACAACTGAGAGTTTGGAGCTGATGTTATCAACATTCTCTGGCAGTGTGATGCTAAGTGTCGGCACTGCGGCTCTGTGATATTAAAGTTTATCACAATCTAACCATAAAGAATGGAGTAAACTGGAACTACAACAGGTGAGAAGATTTGTTCTGTACGCAGTTTTTCAGTTAGTCACTCTCATCATTTCTGTTGACAATCGAACACCAAAACAGGACCATGCTCTTATTGATCATAGGCTGCTGAAAGTGTTGTAAAAATCCATTTTGTATTTTTTATTGAGTTTCTTACAACTTAGTTAACAGTGTTTGGTAATATGTTCATTGTGTCACCATGGTAACTGCTGAGCATTACACCATAAATGTAGAACACCCACAGTGTGATGTCACTGCAAAGTATTAATACGAGAACATTTGTCCCAACATTCCCTCACAACCGGTCGCACCCAGCACACTCATACACAAAACCCCATTCGGCCTCCTGGGTCTCAGGTTTATTTTAGGAAAGGAGGCCAGCCAGTCACCCAAGCACATTTCTATCCACACATACAGACGGGACAAGGGTATTAATACCACCAACAAGGTTACCTGCAGACACACTACGGCAAAGTGAAGCGGTCAAACAAGTCACAACATTAGTGTATTGTGTTTTGTATATATCTTAGAGATATAACAAACAGCCACTATCATCACACATCAGATTATGAGGCAGGTGTTAATCTCTAACCCGTGTGCTGGCAACATCACAACTAAAGGTGACAAAATCTGCCTTCTATGTTCACCAGCCATTGTCATGGATGGTGAGCACCTGATGCATTATGGGTCACAGAAAAGCAGCCCTATTGTTCCTCTATTTCAGGAGGACAAAGAAGACTCTGGAATGACTGAAATACATCCAGGTTTTTGTTTTAATGAAAAAGCAGGAGGCTGGGAAGCAATTAAGCAGAAAGGATCAGGTGGATCAGGTTACCTGTGGAACAAACTGCTAGGACAATGTTGTGTACTCCCACCTGGAAAAACAACCCTGTCACCACAACACAGAGCAAACAGTTGCACACACACAACTCATTAACACTGTTAAGGTGCTACATGTCGGCAGGACACACAAAACACCATAAGGTAGTAGATAGATTTGGAGTTACTTTCACTGGGTATGAAATAACACAAGCAATAAGCATTTAAGAGACAATATGGCAAATGGTTAAAGTATAATTAACCTGGTGTAAATATTAGGTTGTCAGTTAAAAACACAGTCTGTTAAATTATATTCACTTTTTAGAACTTAGTTTAGGAGACTTAGGAATACTGACATCCTTGAATTTATATGGAACACATTTGTAATCGTTCATCAGTGCAAAATATTTGATCAATATTGAGACCCACATAACAGTATTGTTGTGTCCCTAGCATATTAAAAAACTCTTCAAAGGCCTACACTAGGTCTACACCATAAAGATGCCTATTAAAAGACAGTAGGCTATTGAAATGTCAAGTACTGTCCCACTTTTATAACTTTATGAGGTGGTCAGTACACATAACCCAAGTACACTGGGCTGGTGCATCTGAACATTCTGTCTCTGCAGTGGGACATTATTTGCTCATGTCTCTGCCCCAAAGGGGTGTGGGGCCCCATAAAAAGCTGAGAGCGGCACTGGGCCATTGGGACATTCTGCGGACTCCACCAGCAGAAACTCAGGACACATCTTCCTGTTACACTTCCTATTTCAGGCTTCAAACACGAAACATGTTCGTCTCTTCTCTGATTACTTCTCTCTTCTTCTGCTGCACTGTGGTTTTAGGTGTTGTTTAAACAATGATGAAAGTAACAGACAAGTACAAATTAATACTTGCGTTTAGTTGGAACCTGTGGGCTTTTTCTGAAAAATGATTGAGCAATCACTTCTTGTTTGGGCAAAAACGTGCAGCAGCTTGAAGTGGCTGAAATATGTCATTGGAATTGGAATAATCTGCACTCAAATGCACAGACAACTACAGCTCTGCAAACAGGACATATTGATCACTGTTCTATTTTCTGTTTCAAAGTGCAGTCATTTTATTATAGCCGAGTAAGCTTTTTACTTTAAACCACAGATGTTTGCTAATTCGCTACTGGGAAAAACAGTAAAAATGCAAGTGCCATTCCTGTAAGTTATGTGAAATATTTTTTTAATTACTACAGCATTAGAATATCTGCCTATGACATACATGCAGTGTTTTTGTGGATTGTGTTACTTTTACAACTGATACCTTTTGAGAGCATAAGTTACTTTGACTGTGGTATACTAGTGTCAAAAAGTGTTGTTCTGTTTTGAAGATACACTAAATATTCAAATTTTGCACATAAAAATGTTGCAAAAAGAGACAAATATAAAAAAGAAAATATATTGAATGTATATGCATGTTAACTAAATAAAATGTGCAATTTCATATTTGATCTTGAAACCTCAGCAAATGCATAATAAGATTTAGACTTAATATTGTCTAAATATCCTAATCGGGATACAAAAAAACAAAACAAAAAAATGGACTTTTAGAGACTTCCTGATTGCACATAGTCTGTATAAAATGTATGAAATGTTACACACCCACACATCACTAGAAATCTAGGTGTAAGCACACTTAATATCATGTTTTACTGTGTGCTTATTATTAAGATTAGCTGTGTCTCTCTGAGTGGCTCACCATGTTGCCAGTCAGTGTGAAGACAGACGATCTGGGCACTCCTCCACAGGTTCCTCCCTCTCCTCTACTGGGTGCTGCTGCTGTGCCAGGTGTAACTCCTGCCAACACATGAAAACACTACTTTAGCAAACGGTTAGCAAACCACTGCACTCTTTCAGTACTGCAATTTTGAGTGACGCAAGTACAACACAGGAACAATTTAATTGTCAAGAAGCACTTTAGTGTTACTAATGTTGACATTATTACAGTTATTGAGAAGTAAGATACATTTTTACAGTTATTCATGATTATTAACTTGACACATACAACAGAGAAATCCTATACATTTCTATATATATCCTATAAAATGAAATTCACAATTCCTCTCATGTGTGACCAGCTCAATCCAAATTTGTCAATGGTCAAGTACAGTTCATCAGACATAAATTATTATTATTATTATTTGGGAGAATAGATTGAACTGAAAATAACTTAATATTTTTAAGTTCTCATTGTGACTTGAAATATCAGAGTAATTCATTAACCAAATCATCTTGACAAACACATAGTTGCACCCATTTTTATAGGTATGAAAAGTTGGAGTACAAAGATTTGAGCACAGGCTGTCCAAAGTTCTAGTCTGGGATGTTTCAGACCAAATGAGGTCAGGCCCTGTCAGCAGACTCTACACACAGACAAGCAGGCACATGTGAGGTCCTCCACTGTGGATCAAGTGACACGACGACCAGCAGCGAAACTGTGATTTACAGGAAACACAAACACAACATTCCAGACCTCACCTGCAACACAATGCTTACCGGAATACACTGTAATAGACTTAACTGGAACAATGAATGCTTTATATAGTGAACTGTTAATTTGCGCAAAACAGTAAACAAATTAAATGGATATATTTTTTCACACTAGAATTGTGCACTATTACATTTTCCCCTCTTTGTCAAACTAAAAAAAACAATTTGTAGTCAAATTTTAATCCCAACTGAACTTGTACCCAGTTCTTTTTTTCTGCTGACACACCCCCTTTTGCACACCGCACCACACAAGCAAAAGGAAAAGTTTAAACTCTGTTAAAAAAAGCAAGTATTTCTCAATATCCTTACCTGTTCTATTTCAAATTCAGATGCTAAGAGAGTTCGGCATAGAAGTTTTGCAGTTCAAATACAGCTCGGTGCTTTGTATAGTAGCTCTCTCCGAAACATTCTGGTAGTAATCCAGTGCTTGACATGCCTTGGCTGTCCCTCCCTCTTCAGCTCAGTACTCCTCTCCCTCCCACACTCTCTCCATGCAAAAGTGAAAGAAGCCATACTACATGAGTCATTTTATCAACACTGAACAGCTTTTCATTGCAAAAGGCTTTCTAAAAAGTAAATGCATGACACTCGTATAGTATTGTAAAATGTAAAATGTTAATCAAAGACAATAAAGGTTATTTTTGCACACAAGCCCCATTCAAAACTATTTCAGAAACTTTGAGATTAAAATGAGTTAATTGCTATGACCACTTAACTGACCTAACCAGGACTAGTTAAGCATTGCAGTAAAACATCAATTATGCAGATCACCAAATCTCTAAAGTTGGCCCCATTAGTGCACTAAAACCACATTAATCAATCTTTGCTCTGATAACAGAGCAGACAATAGAAAAAGAGCAACAAAGCCAGCAAGCAGAATTATGCAACAATTACCTACAAAGTTGTAGGTAATTTTTTTCAGATACATGCACTTTAATAAGGCGCTTTAAAAAATACTTTTAGTGTTGACATAGATGGGCATCTTCTTTCTAAATTAGTTACAATTACAAGTGAAATAAAATACACCAAATCGAAAAATTAACAAAAGCCAAAGCATTAAGGTTTAAAAATCACTGCATGAAAGAAAGGATTTAAAGAAATACATTGTAGGCCCTAGTATGCCTAACATTTAGCCCGTATACGCCTGGCCTCAACATTTTCTGACAGTCTAATTACGCGTGAAAGCATGTGTAATTAGACTGTCGAAAATATCAGGTACTCATTTTTAGAATAATTGAACTAATGAAGATCTACTTATTAATTTCCTAAACACTTTAGCCTTACTTGAATGAATATAAGATCGTCTTAGATGCGAGTATAATTAAAACCATTTTAAAATATTGTGTAGTTATGAAATTTACGGCACAATTCTCGAACATCTGATAATAGGCGCGGTATTATTATTGGGTTTCCGCTGTGATTTCCCGCACGGTGCCTGATCATGTCAGATGTGAGTGAAGATGAGTTTTATGACAGCTCTGACAGAGACAACAGGTGTGTCAGGTCTGCACATGTGTGAAGAAAGTGAAAGCCGTACCCGCCTCTGCCCTCAGAGGAATCTAGAGCAGATATCACACAAACCAAAGCGGCCCACTGTGCTATGTACGCGTGTTTGCAAAGTAGCATTGTGCTAACTGCCGGATAGCATCACTTTAACCATCTGTCGCGAAAAGATCGCCCATTTACCGATAAAACTGCTAAAACAAATGGCACATGGCAAGCCCAACGCATGCACATAGTATGCAAATTATGTCACAGTCAAACGCACAAAGCAAATCACTTCTTTTTGAAATTTAAACCGAGTTACTCACTCAGAAAGAATCAGCTGACACAACGGTGACTCAGTAGACTACACTACTTCCGCATTCCCGCGTGATGACTGCAGTCTGAACCAATGAAAGGAGACGGACCCGTGATGTGTGCACCAATCAGGATGAGGGTTTCTCACAGACCAATCATAATACAGAAAAATAAAGAAAGGGCGTAGCACACGCCCACAAAGGAGCCAATTAGAAACAGGTCTGAGTGCTACGGGCGCCAATAGAAAATCACAGCGCGGCACAAAGTGAACGTCCTCACAAACACGACGCGGTACGTGCGCATGCCGCTTCAAAAGAACCAACTTTACTCTGAATAGCCACATAAACGAAGCTCAAAATAAAACAGTCAACGAAAAACAGTAAACATAGCAAGAGTAAAGAAATAGTCGGAAATTGTACTTCCTGCCTGTAGCCACACTGTAAATGTGCTGTGTATAGAGTAAACAGAATAGTGTCTGTATGGTGCACTGACTGCAGCTTTGGCAGGTACTGCTTGAGTTGACTGAGCTGACCTCACATGCACTTTGAAACCAGATCAGGCGTTTGCACGTTAGAATAAATATGGAAACAACCTTTAACCTGGCCATTAGGGCAACGTGCACGTCTCATTAAACCTACTGACGCATCCATCAGAAAATCTATAGAGCCTATAGCAGGACTGTTAGCCTACCTATTCACCCCTTTGTTTTAGCATACAAGATATGTCTATTGTCTAAAATAGTGTATAAACTGTACCACAAGTAGCCTATACAGGGCCCCATAGCTCCCTCTAGCGCCAAACAAGGGAAGGAAATGTCTTTGAGCATTCTGAACAAGGCTTATTTTCAGAGCAAGTGGGCATAATTATATTCTGAAATTTCTGAACTATATTTAACGAGACAATACCTAACTTATGAAATTGTAGACTGCCCCAAGGCTCTCATACTATATAAGCCTCCTTGTGGACACCAATTTTAATGCAAAGCTAACAATTTCCCTTTTAACATAGATGGACTGGCTGTGGTAGAAATGGACAGGGATCTTCACACATTCACATGGCCTAAAGCGAGGAGGCGGACAGGTGGGTGGTGGCGGGAGGACAGTCAGACGGCCAATCACAGGTGGACATTTTTTTTTAGGTTAGAACTTCTCAGGTCAGTCTTTATCTGCAATATAACACTGATTTTAATCTTTTGTTTTTTGGACACTGAAGCCCGCTTCATCTGATCATGGTAAGTTTTTAATGGATGGATCAACTAAGGTTCAAGCCATTCAGTTTTGTTTGACATTTGGATTAAATTATTGTAAAATGATTTATTTTTGGTTCACTATGTCAAGCAGTGATTCACAACATAACACCAAATCAATATTCTTCTGACCATGTAGCTTAACTTTTTTGTTTCTTTTATTTCAGACAAGCTACACAGACAAAGGAGAGAAGGTGAGAATAAATTTGTCACTGAAGTACAGTTATGATTTACTTAAGTTTTCACTCAAAGTTTCATTAAGTTGGCAGGGTATTTTAATAGAATTGTTTCATCCTTAGCACAAACAGGGACGGTTTCTGCGGTTTCATCATGTCACCTTTTGGGTTGGCAATGCTAAACAGGTCAGTTCCAAATCAATGTATTTACTCATTAAACAGTGTCATGGTTAATTATAATTATTACAGTCTGAGCTACTGAGTTGTAACTAATCAGATTACTCACAACTAATTGATTATTCAAATTATTATTTATAAGTAATTGCATAATCATTAACATGACTTTACAAAGACTCCAAAACATGCCGCATGCCATGTGCTGAGGGAAGATTTTTGGGATGACACAGGAAATGTGTAATGTATCCCAAGGTTACTGCACTAGCATTTTTGCAGCCCTAAAATTGATTGAATATGCCACCTAATAAAATGATAGAGGCTGCAATAGAAACATGATTATGAATATGCACGTTATTCCAGGCAGCCTCATTCTACTGTGATAAGATGGGCTTTGAGCCTTTGGCTTACAAAGGCCTGGAGACCGGGAGCCGAGAGGTGGCTGCACACGCCATCAGACAGGACAAGGTAAAAGGTTTTGTATAATTTCAAAAAGATATCCATGTCAGTAACATCAATAATGTTTATTTTCCTAGATCATATTCGTGTTTGAATCTGCTCTTAATCCTGGGAATAAAGGTTGCAATATAAGAACCCAAACCCTCATTATTATATAGATTCTATGAACCAAAGTGCATTGAAATACACTGAAATGTTGAAATGTTTCTTTGTTCTTTAAGAAATGGGCGCACATTTAATAAAGCACGGGGATGGCGTCAAAGACATCGCTTTTCAAGTGGAAGACTGCGATTTTTTGATCAAGGTATTGTTGATCGTGCGTACGTGATCTATACAGGTGGCTCTGCAATGCCAGTTAATGTCAAAGTACTGAAATGCTTCACTTGCTGAAACTGGGGCAGGTTCTATTGACAGTTAAGGACAACAGTTTTGTTTTAGTGATTTTCATTACCTTAGTCAAGGTCAGGTGAAGCCTTACGTAACAGTGTTGTCTACACAGTGAAGTGAGGTGAACTGAAACTGATTTAGTGGCAAAGTCAGAATTACGCTTACAGCTCAGTTATATGGGGTGTATAGTTTTTTGTTTTTAACAGTATATTTGTCTTTTTTATTGCACTGACAGACAGCAAAGCAGAGAGGGGCAACAGTTGTGAAGGAGCCTTGGGTTGAGGAAGACTGTAATGGCAAAGTCAAATATGCTGTGGTTCAAACGGTACGAGAAGCAAGCTACAGAAAATAACATATCTTCTTTATTAAACTAAATCTTTATTTCTGACAGTATGGAGACACCACTCACACATTTGTTGAGTACCTGGGACCATACAAAGGTCTTTTCCTGCCTGGATTCAAAGACCCCCTGTTTAAGGATCCTCTCTTACAAAAACTGTAAGCTGTATCAATTGTCTTGGCAGAAGTATTGTTCATTCTGTGTTCACTCTGTGTGTATCGTCTTCTTGTTCCAGCCCCCCAGGAGGCTTAAGGTTTATTGATCACGTTGTGGGAAACCAACCAGATGACCAAATGGTGCCAATTTCAGACTGGTGAGAGCCATGTCCAAGGTCACGTACAAACAATAGTGTGTACAGTTCTGATACATACATGATATTAGCCCTTACATTTACATTACACTTACATTACATTTACAGTTGCATTCTTTGGTTATTCATTAGGATGTTATAACAGACACTTGATGAAGGCTAAATTATTATGTTTTTTAGGTTTTACTGCACAAATAAATAGACACAATAGTTTTCACTTTTACATTTACAGATATTAGTTACAGATATTAGTTAATAAACTATACTTTTAGTGCTGCTCATATACACATTTGAGTGATTTTTCCATCACTTTTCTATCCTGGAAATTCAAAATTGTTGTTAGAACCAATGAACTGAAATTTATAATGATCAGCTTTATTTTGTCTCTGATTTTAAAGGTTCCAGACAAATAAAAATTCTCAGTATGGTCAAAATATAACATAGGTTTATGCTTATGCAGGTATCAGCAGTGTTTGCTGTTCCACCGGTTTTGGTCCATAGACGATAAGCAGATCCACACACAGTTCAGCGCTCTCAGGTCTATAGTGGTGACAAACTATGAAGAGACCATCAAAATGCCCATAAATGAACCAGCACAGGGGAAAAAGAAGTCACAAATCCAGGTTTGACCACATCAGGCAATGCTACCAGGCTTGAAAAACTGAACACTAGATGGCAGTGTTAGTCATCATTATAGTGTTTTACCATAGACCGTAAGTCAAGGTTTTCACGTCCAGAATGGAGTTGTTACTATTTAGCATTTCAAAACGAAAATGAAGTCATTTTTATGGTTAAATCTAAAACACAGAACGATTCAGAGCTCTGTTTTAATGCATGAAATGCATGGATAATGTATTTAATGCAGAGTGGTCAAGATCCAACCATAAAATGTATTAAAAAAAAGAAAATATATTAATCTTTTGGGGGGTATTTGGTATTCAGCTATGCAATGCAATTACAATATTGATCTAAATTGGGTTATTAGTAGCCGTGGGTCCAATGACTTCCTGTTTAAAATGCAGAACTGAATGTTCCCACCTCTTCATAGTAGTAGCAAAAAAAGTGGCAGATTTTTATTTGCTTGTTTTTTATTTTGACATTTGTGATCCATGTATTGCCTGAATTTCTTGAATAGTTGCAGCTAAGTATAGAGCACTAGATGG
Organism: Scartelaos histophorus; assembly: GCA_000787155.1. Classification (NCBI taxonomy): domain Eukaryota; kingdom Metazoa; phylum Chordata; class Actinopteri; order Gobiiformes; family Gobiidae; genus Scartelaos; species Scartelaos histophorus. The sequence goes on along the minus strand of KN512164.1, from coordinate 12,377 downwards.
AGATAGGTGTAGGTAAAAAAAAAAAATGTCTAAGTACTCAAGCCTCCAATGTAGGAGTGCATGCATGAATCTATTGAAACATAAGTTTGAGAGAGTCAATGATAAGGAAACACTGTTAAACATGGTAATAGGCTTATAAATACACCGTATGTCCCCTTTAACAGTGATTCTATCTTGCCTGTACTTACCATTTTATCCACAGGAGTATGTTGACTATTATGGAGGCCCTGGAGTGCAGCATATTGCCCTCAACACAAGCAATATTATGGAAACTGTAAGTTGTGTATGATCACATTTAGAGCCTCAAAATACTTATACACCCACACCTCTACATGTTGGAACGGGCTTCTTTATGTCTATTCTGGTCTTAAACAGATTGTGAACCTGCGCGCCCGGGGGATGGAGTTCCTCTCTGCACCTGACACATACTATGACACCCTACGGGAGAAACTCCAAACTGCCAAGATCAAGGTGAAGGAGGACCTCAACCGATTACAGGTAAGTACTTGCAAAAAAAAGTAATGATTTTATTTTATTTGAGATGATGGTCTTTGGAAACCACCAATAAGCCACAAGTAAAGATATTTCATTCAATTGCTTACATTCATTTATCATTACTTTGTTAATTTTATCATTTTAGAAGTTGAGTCTTTCACTTTGGTGCATTTTTTTTTAAACATTTTTTGTTGTTGTTGCTTTATTTTGACATTTAAGTATCTGTTGTACATTAAAGCAAACTATAAAAAGTGAGACATGATTTTATGCATTGAAAAAGAAACTTACAGTAGCCTATTATATTTGTATTAGTAGATTAGATTAGATTTTAATATCTTAGAATGATAAATCTACAACTTCTATTCATATTTATAATGTATTACTTAGATTAATCTTTGGGTTTATGTTTATCTCACTTTATTTTTAGGAACTGAAAATCCTTGTTGATTTTGATGACAATGGCTACCTCCTTCAAATCTTCTCCAAACCTGTGCAGGATCGGCCCACGCTCTTC
>KN512164.1:0-11354 GCA_000787155.1 Scartelaos histophorus | reverse complement strand
TCCTCGAGGTCATTCAGCGGTACAATCACTATGTAAGCGCCGTACTGTTTTTTAACTTAACCTGATTACAACCAGATTTATCTGATTATAATCCTCTAGTGCTGAGTTTAAGGAAGAGTGAAAGGATTTACAAGCCTGCTGTTGCTTTACCTTTAGCACTTTCAAGAAGCAGGAACACCTGTTAACAGCTCCCACCCAGTGTGAACAGTATAACAGTAGCCCCCTTGTAAAAACTCAGTAAATCCATCAGACATACAGATTAAAAGGCTCTCTGCCGAACTGTAAAAGAGGGAGGGAGGAGGGTTGGGGGTATTTGGATTGGGTTGCATCCCCTGGCACTGAATTTTTAACATTGAGCACCCTTCTGCTTGTCAGAACAGGCACCTCTCGTCACTCTCCAACATTTCACTATACTCTACAGATGTGGATACAATGCATGAAAGCTGGAAACTAGACCCCCAACCACACCAAAGAGTCACCCAGGGCAACCACCAACACTTGATCTTTTTGATTATCCATGAAAATATTTACGTGATTAATTTACAGCAGTAGGAGCCAAGTGGATTCTTAAACTCTGTGAGAATATTTGTGACCCAGACATCAAAGTTTAACAGCCAACATCCTAAAGCCATAACAAATGGCTCTGAAGAAGGCAGATCTTTGGGTAATTAAACATCAGTGTGTTTGTCTGCAGGGCTTTGGAGCAGGAAACTTCAAGTCACTGTTCGAGGCCATAGAGAAAGACCAGGACGCCAGAGGCAACCTGACGGCACTAACAGCAGATGGCCAGAATAATGCTTTCAACTGAGCACTAAACTACTACTACTACTACTACTACTACTACTACTACTACTACTACTACTACTACTACTACAGCTACTACTACTACTACTACAGCTACTACTATTATTACAGCCACTTATCATACTACTAGGGGTGGGCAATATGCCAAAAATGTATATCACAATTTAGATTTTTCACAATCCATGTAGTGTCTTTATGTTTGGAAATACTACCTATTCTTTTCATACTTCACTGTGATTGGTTAATTTCACCTGTTACTCACAACCTTAGGGAGGCTGTTCATAAAGATGCACAAAAGAGAGAAATTAGTGAATCATAATATCAGACAAAATAGAAGATTGTCACAAGATAAAATCTTGATATCGCTTGCTCCTAACTGCTACCACGAAATTCAACAGATTTTGATAGATGAAACAGTGGCCAAAAATCACATGTTTTATTTCAAAATAATTTATTTGCATATAATTGGAATGAAGACAGGTGGATATACATCTGTGATAGCACTTATCCTTTTCCATATAGAAACATTCGGTCTATACAGAAACCACTTTTAACCTGGACACATGGATAAATATATTAGTAAATAAATATATTAGTGACATGTCACTATATTGAAATGTTCTATTATATATAAAATACAACACTATTTCATTTCTGTTTCAGTTGTTCTCTTTTTTACACAAAAGTATCCAAAATATACTGACATCCCTTAAATATCTGGAGGGATTTGAAAAGGCAGTTTCAGCTGATGATTCTTGCAAAAACACAAGATTAAAACAAATATAATGATGCTTTTATTGTGCTGACGATTTTGGCCTTGTTTAAATTAATACTCTGGGTTTATATTGTCTTTAATAAACTCTAAAGCCAAAGTGCTGCCGGTAGTTCAGTCATTTGTATTAAGGCATAGGGATGCACCAGGCACAACATGACTGGTGAGGTATTACAGAGACTGCAATTACTGATTGTCAAAAGACATGCTCGTTTTGAACATGCTCTCTTTTGATGGTGGAGACAATTACTGGGGGACATGGTAGGGAAGGGTCAGTGTCTTTGGTTTAGCAAATAAGAGCTTAGTGAGTAAGGGGTGCTACTGGATACAAGAACTATTTTAACAGCATTATAAGGCACTAAGTGCTGTGAAATCCTGTCTCTCCATCATCAAATAAAACTGTATTCGCAGTTAGAAAAATACAGTAAATTCACATTTTCATAAAACTTTTTCCTGGTAATGTGTATGTCTGGTCTGTGTGGGGCTGTTTGCACAAAAATATGCATCTTATTTTTATTGATTAAGTTTTAGATTTAGTTGACACTGCAATAAGAAATCAAATGTACTTGCTGCTTAAAATGACAGGCTGCTCAGGTGTGAAGGGACCATCACAGCAACAACATTCAGATCACCTTCAAATGACTGCCAATGTGTCTTTTTATTCAGAGAAAGAACTATCACAAATGTTAAGTGCTAAAAGCTCAAACCTGGTAATGCTAATTTGGTCCTAGTCATTTGTTTTTAATGATAATTATTGCATATATGGTTGTTATTAAAATGCACAGCCAAATTATATTCTGGCTGTGAGAAAGACACCTACAGATTTGAGGATTCCAATGAGAACAGACTGGTTCATATTTGAGTGGCTACAATGTGCTATACTGTGTAAAACTTCAGTTACTGAAGGACATAGAAGTATCCTTATTCAAGGACAGTGGGACGCTTCCAAAGCTGATGCCCTTCACTCTCCACTTTTAGTGTTTAGCACCAACTCTGTATGACATGGCCAGGACAAAACCACACCAATAGCTTGTAATGACAAAGACATTATCAGTCATACCAATCTGATGAATACAAAAAGGCTACAAAAAGCTGAAGAAAAAAAAACATACATTTGTTGAGAACAGCTGCCATTTTTGAAATAATGAAAACAGGGCTCAGCACCAATGTGCTGAAGAATGAACCTCCTCGCTGACAGAGGGAAACATGTTTGAGGGATTGTGAACATTAGTTTGGAGGACTACAGCAGTACCTTTAGAGACCCCTGTGTGAGGCAGGTTAGAAATCCAAGCTGAGGTAGGCTCTCTCAGCTGAGACTGGACTCAGCAGAAGACAAGGATCAAGAACATGAAGTACCATAACCAATCAAGTGACCGAGTGAGAGGGGGTTTAGGAGGCTCTCCTCAGCAAGCATGGGACTGAATCTAACCATGTGGATTAGATTCAACCACATTCCCTGCAGCTGTCTCTCTGGACATTAGGGAAACACCATTCAAATGGTTCTGAATCTTGTCAATCACATTTTTCAATATATCGGACATTTCAGACACAAGAGCAAGACCGCTGTGGTTGAATTATGTTAAAGGTATGGCAGCAATTAGCAATGAAAGACTTGTCCATTCTGGCTCCTATGTAGCAGCGTGAATCTGGGATTGCAACAAGTTCTCATACTCCTGACTCCTCTTCAGATCCTGTGGAAACACAAACAGAAATTTAGAAAAAGTCTCACGCAGGATCAGGATTTCACAGTCAGAAGATTATCTCACCCTGATTATGTTGTAAGGTTTGGCAGTATAAGCACATATCTGTGCCTAGGTCTGCAGCAGCCCCATGATGAGAGCGGCATGGTGGTCTGTCCATAGATGTCCCCGGACCCTGCAGCTGGGGGTCTGAGTGTGACTGCTGCACCCGCTTCTGCCACACCACATGTGTCCCAGGGCAACAGGGCCAGTCGTCCATGCCCCCAGAGTCTAAGATGAGAGGCACAGGCAGGAGGGCGGGCCTGAGCTCAGGGGGGGAGCAGCAGAAGCCCGCTCCTTGCCCATAGTGGATGTGGATGTGGTCGTCCTGTAAATCTAAACTCTGGTGGAAGCGCACAGTAGCTCCATCCATAACACAGGCCCCCACCCGTCCTAGAGGAGGGGGTGTGTGAGAGTGCCCTGAGTGGCAGCAGTGGGGCTGCAGCTGCAGGGGGACAGGGGACACAACCACTGAGGGTCCAGGGCTCAAACTGGGCTCCTGGACCTCTGTCCCAGGGCTGGGACGGTCTGTGGGCTCTGGCTTTGGGCAGTGGCAGGGACTGTGCTTGGGAGAGTCCATAGGATGTGAGGGGCCCATCGGTGCAGTGGCACCCTGCTCCTCATCAGAGCCTCGGGGTGGGGCCTGGCTGTGCTCTGGGTCCTCATAGTGGTGATGCCTGTGACGGTGGAAGTGCACGTGGCTAAAGACAGTCTGAGGCTGCTCTTCACAGCCCGTTTTATTCACCACAGAGTCCAGAGAGCGGGGCCGTGCCTGGGCCCCTGACTCTGGGGCCGGGCCATAGAACACAAAGGGGTCATAGTCACTGCTCAAAGAGCTGCGGAAAGTGGACCAGCTGCCATAGACGCCCTGCAGAGACACGTCGGTACAGTTTAACACAGAGTCACTGGATGAGCCGTGGCAGGGCCCTGAGCTGGAGTCGCTGGCTAAATATCCACTGCGCTCTGTGTGGTAACTGCCTCCTGAACAGCTCCCCTCGTCTTGGTGACTGTGCCCACCACCTCGGGGCTGAGAGCCCAGGGCCGAATGGTGCAGTCTGGAGCTTGACCCGCTCCTCTGGGCGGCACATGAGCGATAAGTGTGGCAAGACCGACGAGGCCCATAATGATGTGAAGTCCTGCAGTTACCCGTGATTCTGTGGGGCCTTCCGGGGCCCTCTGCAGGGACATGGTATCCACAGTTTGAGCCCAGGGGTCGTCCAGAGACAAAACGTACTGACTGTGGCTCCATAGAAGATCCTGGGTAGTGTCCCAAAGAGGGGTAATGTCCTGAGGGTCCTCTGGGGTAGTGCGGCCTCATAGAGAAGGGAATGGCGTGCTGAGGGAAAGGGTGGCTGTGGGGGTTGCTGTAGGCCTGAGGCAGGAAGCTCTGGGTCTGCTCTGAGCCTGGATGCAGTCTGCTCCTCTGACTCTGCCTGTCCCCTCCTACAAACAATAGTACACATCAGTATGACTAAAAGCGTGCACTATATTACTCTGCACACCGTATACTGAAGTACACTAAACTATAGACCCACCCATGATGTTGTGCATGCACAGGGGACAGGTGCGGTGCTGGAGAAGCCATGGGTCCACACAGTCTTTATGAAATTCATGAGCACATGAGATGATCCTCAGGTTCTGTGGAAACAGAAACATCTTGTACTTGAAAAGACCAAACACAGTGAATACAGAATTAACCTGATGTACACTACCTGTCCGTCTTGAAAGTCTTCGAGGCAGATGGCACACACTGGACTCGAGTTGCTGCTAGTTGACCCCCAGGCCCCACGGTGGCGCTGTGATCCTGAGCAGCCCTGAGAGTTGTAGGTTTTGGTCTCCAGCCGACTAATGGCTCGCATTGTTTGTTGATGAACCGAATCCTGTGAGGAAAGATGCATATTAATTATTTTTTTTTAATGAATAATACAGTGATAATGTATTTATTCATTCATTATACAACATAAGTGAAGCTCTGGCACTCACCCACGTCCTGTTAGACTTGCACTTATATCGAAAAGCAAAGATTAAGATGATTGTGAGAATCGCCAGGACGATGGTAAGCAGAATACCAACATCATAATGGGGCTGTAACAGAAGTGCATTGCTTTATAAACTTCTCGCTCACTTTAAAGTATTTTTTTAAGAGTTTTTCAATATCGGTGCCTCACCCATTTGTTGGTTTCCATCTTAAACTCAATTCGCACCATTGCCTCCTCGTTCTTGTTGACCAAATCCATTAATTCCTTAGCATCCCCAGCCTCCACCAGGACCACTGGACGTGGGAGTGAGTCTGCTTCTCTGAGCTTTGTACAAACAAAAATCACAAAAAGAGGATAATGTGAGCTCAAGTTAATTTTAAACCCATATCTCTCTCTGTACATTATAATCTGAGAAAGTATCTGAAAATATTCAATTGTCATTGTCAATTAACTAAATTCTGGTGGAACATATACAATTAATACCAATAAATAATCTATGATAAAACAAAAGGCATGTATGAAAGAGGGTTTGAGAACCAAGATGTGATTAATATAAGTATACAATATAAATACATATAATTAGTTTCAGTGGGTTACTCACCTCAGCTGCAGCAATGTCATCATCACTGACATCAAAAATAACAGCCTGGGCTCCTTTCTCCAAGGCCATGCGAGCCTGAAAAACAGAAAACACCACTGTCAAAAACCTTACAAGAGGTTAGATATTCAATATTTATAGATTTTGAGCAAAAATAAGCTTAATGATGCATTGTGTAACTTTTCTGGTTAAAGGTTAGAAAGGCTTTTCTCTTCTGTGGAGATGTTTTTGCTTTGTCTGGAATGTTTCATCAAACCAGATGATAACCATGTTATAGATCAGGTCTGTGGAACCTCGCTGACAGTCAGAATGCCTGTTTCTTTAGGTTTTTTTAAGCTATACAACCACTAGTAATATGATAAATGTAAGGTAGAACTGTTTAATGTCAAACTGTGGAACATTCCAGGCAGGGCAATGACATATCCATAGAAACAGACAGACACAACCCACAACCAAAAAGTTACATACTGTAGCTTTAAACCGTATAGAAACCAAATGCTGTTTTAATCCACTAGATGGCAGTCACACCATGACTTTTGGATTGAGTACGCTGATCAAAGTGCACTTTTACACCTGCCTCCACAGGCCACTTGAAAGTTCATAGGGAAGCCAAAATGTTAACACGTGTTCTCCATGCAAACTGTACACATAGAGTAAACCAGGAAAGAAAGACAACCAAAATAAAGACAGATATGGTAAAGCTCGTTTTAAAGGTGTCTAAAAAAACAGGGTCAGCTCTATGTTCCCACATTTGTTAGAAATTATTTTTATACTTAGTAACACAAAGGGGGCAATGTAATAACTAAAAGTGGTTTGGTTAAGTTTAGGGACTTTTGAACTATAATAGTTATTTTTAGGGATTGAAGTCTCATTCTAGGGTTACAGGGTTAGTGTAAAATGAAGATTAAGATGAGGACCTGTTTTTTAGATTTTATATATAAGGTTAGGGCAAGGGTGAGAGTTGGTGTTATGGATTAAATATGTTTTAAATGAGAAAACAGGTCAGAGGAGCACAGTCTTTTTTAATAACATTTCTAAGAAATGTTGTGAGCTGCATAAACATGGGTACGCACACAACAAAGCAACATGTACCCAATAAAATCAACAGATTATTACTCATTAGATTTTACTTGTGCTGTACATGACTGAACTGCAGAACAAATATCAACTAATGTCTCCCTATTAACAAATAATCACATCTCCCAAGAGCCTGAAACCTGCTAACACATAATGACAATTCATTTAAACAGTTAATCAGCAAGGTCAACACCTACACAGTCATGATTCAAACTCAAAGAACTTGAAACACTTGGAGAGGAGACCTGTGCCAACTACCAGCTGCCAAGCATTAGCCTTATCCAGCCAAAGTCAAGATAAACTGCAATTAAGGCTGCTCTGTATATTGCGATTGAATAGAAATTGGAATTTGTCTTGGCACAATTACCAAATTCTCACTAAGGCAGCAATTATTTAGTAGTTTATCAGTTCATATTTTAAACTTCTCTCAAATGTTAATGTTCCTGGAGTTTGTTACAATGTGGACCCTTAACAGCTCCACATTGTAAATAACAAATAATTAAAGGTTAAAATCTTTCCTATGCTTTAGTGAAGTCACATTTCTAGGCATCATGGGTATTTGCTCCTGCAGGGAAGAACTGAATGGCACAGATGGGTCAATAAGAGGTTAAATTAAAATTAGCATAACCTCTTTGATTTGGCCTCCAACAGTGGTGCAACAGTTTCAGCTCTGTTTCATCTCAGCAGTAATTGTAGAACGTGCATGGGCCTAAATCGGGTGCGGTCACAAAAGTTTAAAAAAAGAAGGGCTGGATGCTCAACATGTGGGAATTTGCTTTACCTGGGGTTCAAAAGTTCCAAATGCAATCCTCTAATCCTGGCACTAAAAGGAAGCAAGCCTAAAACAGATACACATAGTTGTTTTAAATAGCTTCCTACAATTCAAGAATTCTATATCATCATAATACATTTCTCAAATGGATGGCTTGCAGCTTAATGGAGGCTTACTTAAGTATTAGTAATACCACAATCCGGTCAACAACAACCCACACGCCCAAACATGTTCAGCTCAGTCATAAAACCTTGAACAACAATTTCATCTAAGTTAAGAAACTTTAAAGGGGACATATTAAAGCGCTTTTAACCATGTTATAAAGGTGTAACCTCATCATTAGCTTACTCATAGTTGTATTTTGATCCATGCATATTTGAGTAATCCTGTATTGTAGGGACGTAATGGTATCCAAATCTCTTGGTATGATATTTTCTTGATATGCATCTCACGGTACGATATTTATTATGATATTTTGTGGAAGCAAGCAATACTGTGAATACACTACTATTTACTGTTAAAATGCCTTGACAAGACTTAACCCAAAGAGATAAGTGTGCTTATAATTTCTTTATGTAGTCTTCACTGAAACAGAACGAAGAATCATGGTCTAAGTAGTTTTTTTTAGCTATTGCTGCACCATAACTATTAATTTAAGCAAAGAGACTTGTAATGTGATATATTGTGATGATCCATGATATTATTGTGAGACGTTGTGAGACACTGTTACATCCCCACAAGAGGTGTGCAAAAATATATATTATAGATATATTGTATGATTTTGATTGAACCGTATCAAATATATTGGAAATGTACCGCACTGAACTGAAAGAGCACTGCATCGAGATAAGTATCGTATTCAGCCCTAATCCCTATTGTATAGTCCTACATTTGGCACTGTTCTATTCTTACTTGGAATTATTTAAAAAATTCAAACTCAGTGTCATATGTATGTAGGGTTCAAAAAGTCCATGTAGCCATCTTTGTTAAACACTAAACACTGTCAGTGAAGAAAACTGATTAGATCATCTGTTGACTTAATTATTTCTAAACAATCGGTATATAACATAAGGGTAGTTGAAATAATACATAATATGCTAATAAATATTCATTATCACTTGCAATCAGCTTGCCCTTTAAATGCAAATGGGAAATACTGCAATAAAGCCCGGCAATCTGTTGTGATCTGAACAGTAAAGACATGGCTGTGGTCAGGTAAACACCCATCCCTAATGAGCTGCAACTTGAGATGGCATTAAACGCTATCTGGCAACCGGCGAACGCCCTCCCAGCAGAGCTGAGGAAATGACTGTGGTATACTGAGGTTTACGGGGAGGACGTTATAAGTGCAAAACTAACAAACAACATTGCCACCACAACAGTCTGCTTCTAATTTTAACAAGGAGCTGTGATGAGAGCTAATTTAGGAGGAGTGGTGTTAGGGTGGGGGAGGGAGGTGAGGGTCCTGACAGGTAAATTTGACAGGGCTAAAGTGGAAGGAGCAATTTATCTGTGCAAAAATATAAACAGCAGGCAAGAGGTCAGAGACTAGACACAGGTAAGCAACCACAGAGACACTGAAACCTTTTAGCAACAGATTATAATCCAGACTATGGTATTCTGTCATGAGATAAGGAATTGTAATCTAGTTTACTTAAGACTGAATAGAAAATCAACTAATTCTGGTGCGTTCACAGTTAGACAATCCCCACATCAAAATTATGACTAACCAGGTACTAAACCCAGAACTAAACCAGGACTAAAGCATGACGAGACCAGAATTAAACCAGGACTAGAACAGAACCAAACCAAATCTACATTAGGATTTAAACTGGACCCAAACAGGACAAATGTAAACATACCCCAAAGTTTTTTACATCAATCTAGCTGGTCTGTAGGAAGGGCTTACTGCCATGTTATTTTCTAGAAGCATCATGCATATATCAATAGGAACAACTATATTATAATGACATAAAAAAGTATGACAAAGAAGCCGCCAAATCTTGCACACATAGTAAATTATAATACATTCTTTTAAATTCATTCCAACTTGCTGTAAGTAGACTAGCCATGACAGTTAACTAACAGCCTTTAAAAATTCAAAATGACCAATTGCCAGATTTCCATTTCTTTCATCTAAATCCATGTGTGTTCATAAAAAAGGACAATAAACAAGGAAAGTGGGATGCTTTCACTTGCTGACTATAGCCACAGGAGTAAATTACACTGTGGGAATAAAGAGTGAGAGTGAGTGAAGGGGTTTGGAAGAGGAGGAGTGTAGAGGCCTGCGTGTTGGTGCATTAAAAGTGTGTAATGACAGAGAGCAGAGGGCAAGTCCTGCTCTGTCATTTCTGTGACCGATCTCCATGGAAATATCAGGCACACGGCATAGGAACATGCCATGGCCTTCTGCAGCGCACCAAGACTGCCACTGTCCACAAGCACAAATGTAACTCCTTATTTTTTTAGTTTTAGAAGAGGGAATGGTCCATGTATACTTTTCAACACTTGGTTAATCATTACTGTGGAAGTTAGTTAGGTTTTAAAGGTCCAAATTGATTTGTGAGCTTTAAGGCACGCTCGAATGAATTACCTCTGTCTACATCTTCAAAGATCAAAATGCTCTGTTACACCTTGTGATGTCATGAAGCTGTGGTTTTCAAGTTAACGGCTACATTTTATTAGTCCAGTAGAGATTGGTAATGCCAGATCTGAAATGATCCAAATGCTTCTAGTGAAGGTTTATTCACCTTAAACACACTGTAGTACTTCTTGTTTTGTCCTCAGCCTAAATATGGAGGGTTTGTGTGTTAACACAACTCCAGGTATGATTTTGATGAGGAAACAACATTATAACATAGACCAGAAAATAGCATAATATGGGCCCTTTAAGGTAAGAAAGCTGCCCGTTATCACTAAAGCACCGTAAAATAGTTAACAGATAATATAGTTATATGTAATCTTCAAATATACAGCATTATCAAACCAACTCCGAAGGTATTGCCCTCATTCACACAACTTCACTGCTCTGTAAAATCAGGAGCAAAAGTAGTTTTTGTAGACAAAAGAGAAGACAGATATAACAGTTTTAGCATACGGTCTTAAATTGCCCTTAAGTCTCTAACAGAGGCTGAGATTTTGTTTTGACTGACCTGCTGCCTAAAGAGCATACATAAAGCTTTGTTTGAACACTTACGTGCAAAGAAATAACGGCACAAAGTGTGATTACACTGCTCTCTTACAGATTATGAGTAAAAAAAGACTGTGAGTTTATAGTAAATTTAAATTCCATAGCTTATTGGCCATTGTTTTCTCTAGATTCTAAACAATCGACATCGGTCATAAAAAACCCATATCAGCCAATCTCTACAATCTACATAAGCTTAATGAGAAAAATGTTGGCATGGTTCAATATAGCATTGCTTTACACAGCTAAATGTACAATGAAAAGACTGTAATACGCCTGTAGATTTACCGTTGATAAATGGCTAGAATAATGTAAGTAGCTATAATGGGTTAATTTCGTACATTTACCATGTTCAAACGTGAGCTGACTTTCCTCTAAGTATTGTTTACCTAGCTGACAAACTGTATACTTAAGCCAAATTGTGTG
>JACN01036781.1:0-10163 GCA_000787155.1 Scartelaos histophorus | reverse complement strand
GAGATAGATATATTTAATGCCATACTGCTGAACATTCTACTCAAAGCAATTACATTTCCGTGGAGACAACCAATTTGCAGACCACAAACCACTAGAAAAATGACATGCAATTAAAAAATATATATTATATTACAAAATTCAAAATAAAGTCATACCTATTAACAGCAATAGAAAAGTGAACCGTAGCATCTTCTGGCAGGGATGTTGCTGGGGTCTTTTCTTAACTTAAATCTGAAAGGTTCTGGGTGCCCTCAGCTTTTATTGTCCCACGCCCACCGAACAGGAGCAGTCGCATTTCCTCCCACAGCAATGACCTGCGCAAACACTGGTCTTTACTCACAATACTGCTATGTACATGTAAATGCTCCGAAGTGAAGTGAGTCAGGCTCATCTGGAAACCATAATAGTCCATCCAAATAGAATAGGTTCAGGACAAAATGTGCCCCAATTTTTTTGTTATGCCAGTAGTTTTTCAACATTAAACCTAAATGGGATATTGAAGTAATTACTAGTAAGACTTCTATTATGTTTTGTCTGCATTTGTGAATATCATAGCACACAGTTGTTGTAGAAATGCAATTTATCTGTTAATAGTTTTTTTCTGGGTATTCATGACCAAATTAGAGACGCACTGTTCCAGCTTTTTTTCTATTGCTACTTTGACTGATTTTGACTTGGCTGTATTTGCTGATACCCAATACCTGATAACTGATACAAGGGCAAATTTATAAAAAAAAAAAAAATCCTTATGTTTTGAGTCAACATTGGTCTGTAAATTGTCTCATTACACTGGTTTATAGACCAAAATGGGATATTTGTTGAACTGATATCTTGGGACCAATATCCAATCTACCCACATTTTCAATATCAGTGCCTATATCCAATAACGTATCAGTGCATCCCTGTACCAAATGAAATGTAACTCAATTCATTTGCTGCTCCGCATAATAAGTCCTTTTCTTCCTATTTAAGTAAGCTCAACTGTTTTAAAGTAAGTGTGTGATTTAGAAGAAAACACGTGTACAAACATAATTATCTCTAGTATACTGTAGTAAAATAAGTGTTGTTGCATCTCTGGAAGAAATATGGTGCTTTCTTTTTTATATATTTTCCTTATTTGTTTTAATTTAGAGTTTATAATTTAAGTACCACATTGAAAAATTGACCACACCCACTCTATAAACAGTAAACTACAATAAACACACAGAGATGTCTTGGTTTTCGTGCTTTTCCAGTGATCACTCTATGTAATAACGTCTATGTCATCACCTCAATCCTAAATGAGGAGACAGAAAACTACCTCCTGAAAGTTCAAATTAACACTAATAAAAGTCACATTTCCATCTGTTAAATCAGCTGAACTCCTGCGCCCCATATAATAATAGTGATACCCAAATCTAACCAGATACCACGTCTTACTTGATTTGTGTTTTGTCCATTTGCAGTTTCGCAGACTGATGTATGCTGAGTAACGTTCACTCTGAAGGGTCTGTGGTTAGAGAGGTGAGGGTCAGTTTACATTAGTTTTATGAGCTTGAAGTGAGTGGTTTTGGTCTTTTTATGAGGTTTTGTTTGAAAGCAGCAGCAGTGAAACGCAGCATTCTTTGTTGAGGAGGATCAAAGCAGCTCAAGACGCCATTCAGCCCATTCAAGCAGCATTACAAATACATCACAGACTGTATCTACTTTATAATCAGATATACCTCATACTGTGGTCCTTATGTCTTTGTGATGGAGTCCTGATATAGCTTTATTACATGACACATGGCCCCATGAAAGACACAGCACAGAGATCTAATAGACTATAAAATAATGTGGTAATATAGATTTGTCAGACAAGGCTGTCATTCTCAGTGTGACGTGAATGAATCATGCAGTGTGTGACTAGCTCAAATCCATGTTGTGCAAGGATTTGTCAGTGTAGAGATCTAAAAATACAGTTAGCAATAGTGGATCCATTAAATTATAAAATATGCTGAATATATAATGTTAGCTAATTGCACCTATAACCCAACTGAGCTCATATTGTTTCAGGTCAATCAGCTTTTATCTCATCATTTATAAAAGGGACAGATGCTTTAACCTCTGTCAATCATCAGGTTTATTCATAAGGACTTTCCAGCTCAGCGGAGGTAGTATTCACCCCTGAACTGTATAATGTCCTTTCTGAGTCCTCTTCTAAATTAGACTGTGTAGAACACTTTTTCCTCCAGCATTATAGAACTCTTATAAATTATACAAATCTAGTGTTTTCCCTGCAATGCACATGCACTGAGTTTGAGCTAAATGAAATAAACATCCTCTTGGGGCTCTCTCTGAATTACCTGATTTGAGGTCCCCGAGAGACTGAACCCCAGTTGGAAAATGACACTGTGAAACGTTGTATTAAAAAATGTTATAGATAGTTGTAAATTATAATGAAACAAATATACTTATTCAAACAAATGTATTCACCAGTATTGACATTTGCTCAAACCACCTTATCTAACAACAAATCATTTTATTAGCTCTTAACTGACCATTAGCCAAGTCTGCAAATATGCTTTATGTCATTACTGTTATGTAAACATGGTGAGGCAACTATGTACTTCTCTGATGCTTACACACTCTGATACTCTGATACTCTGATACTTACATACTCTGATACTCTGATACTCTGATACTTACATACTCTGATACTCTGATACTCTGATACTTACACACTCTGATACTCTGATACTCTGATACTCTGATACTTACACACTCTG
The DNA here is from genome assembly GCA_000787155.1 of Scartelaos histophorus. NCBI lineage: Eukaryota > Metazoa > Chordata > Actinopteri > Gobiiformes > Gobiidae > Scartelaos > Scartelaos histophorus. Next base: position 7,416 of record JACN01036781.1, on the reverse strand, counting down.
ATACTCTGACTCTGATACTCTGATACTCTGATACTTACACACTCTGATACTCTGATACTCTGATACTCTGATACTTACACACTCTGATACTCTGATACTTGAAAACCAAATGAAGGTCCCATGTGTTTGGGTCTTTGGAGCAAAAAAATCTGTAGTTCTTATTAACATATAAACTAAATAAAGTGCTCTAAAAACACTTCAGTGCAAAGGCCTTTCCCAGTTTCTTTGATTCTTGGCCAAAAGAAAGAACAAACATTTGTTGGAGGCAAAGGTGATACTTTCTCTCTGTGTAAAAGTTGTTGTGATATGATTATCTTTTATGGATAAAAGCCACTGTTCTTTGTTAGATATTTCTGTCAGGTTGTATTGCTACTTCTAAATCTTATCTTAAAGATACAGATGCTACTGCCATGTTTTATCTTTCCAGTCGACACCTCATTAACTCGTGCGCTCATTGTTTATATAATCTGCATACAGCCGAAACATAAATAAGTTAAAAAATATAAAAATAATAAGTAAAATAATTAAGACACTCGTTTTTCCCTTGGTTTAGCAGCATTCTTCACCCATTTTTTCCCCCTCTTTGTTGGGCTAACCAGAGCAGAGCCTCACCTTGCCTGCCCTTGGCCCGGTACATGCCCCATCAATGATTCACTTGTGTTGTAGTAATTGTCTGATAGTGGCTGCATGATAACATCAGGAGGATTAGGGATCGGAACAACTCCAGCAGATGTAGCTTTGTGATGGACTGTCTTAGCATATAGGCACATTACAATACATCGTAAATAACAAAGTCCATTTATTTTCACACAAGGAGCGTCGTAAAATATTTATTTCTCACATAAATTATGAACTCAGAAGCCCGGCGTTATTGAGCCTGCAAATAATTCTTAACAAGGGAGAAGATGCGGTGCGATTTTCCATTTGATTAAGCGTTGACCCTTAGAGCGCACAGCATTTGATGGAAATAAATAAACAAGCTGATTTGACACGAGACTATGACCAATAAAACCATGTTATACAAATATACAAATACAATAGAAGAGCGCTGAGATAATGAGACAAGTTGAGATACTCTATATTCAATAAAACAAAAGTACACTAAAATCAGAATGATCCTGTGAATTTGGTACAACTAAGCAAAAATATAAATCTCTTAGGGCACATGCAAGTACATTTAAGCCAAGACAAACCCACCGTGCCCAATTTACAATGAAACTTGTTGCTTCTGAAACTGCTTCTCAGATTTCTTGTAGATTTTTGCTGTTGTGAGAATAAAGTGCATTTTTTATACACTTCCACTCTCCTTTGGTCAACACTGTGTTAGCCTATAATTATATATGTTGTACGTGGAAAGTACCTTATCTTGGAAAAACATCAAAGTCTAGTTTGGCTTTGAATTCCTTTTTTCTGCAAAGGCAAACGCATATTAGAAAATACACTTTGATACAAATACTGTTACATGTTAAAGCTACACTGTGTAACTTTTCTGATCACTTGAACGTCTCCATGGAAGTGCTATTGCTTTGCTCTAATGTTCCACTGTTTGTCAGTAAATTTGTACTTGAAAAACGCGCATACATCTTGCTGTGAGTGATGTCACGTCTTCACCGCTGCTTGTTTCCATGGAGATAGATACACATGTTTAACGTGATACTGTGGAACATTTCAAGACAAAGCAAAAACACCTGGCCCTCCGTGGAGACAAGAAGAAAAGTTACATAGTGTGTCTTGAAGGCGCACGGTGTAACTTTTCTGGCTACGTCATATACTTTTCTCCATGGAGACGTTATTGCTTTGGAATGTTTCACAGTATGGCATTAAAACTTTCCATCTTCATGTAGAGCAAACCAGAACCAGTTACAAGTCAGATTTTCTTGAGCTACAAAATCACCTATAATTTGTTCAGATGTTTAACTGATACTGTGGAACCTTCCAGGAAGAGTAACGACAAATACAAAGAAACAAGCAGGTGAGGGACCCCCCCAACCAAAAAGTTACACCGTGCAGCTTTAACGTTACAGAAGATCTCACTGACCTTTAAAGGGACGGCGTACAAGTCATTGAGTTCTGGCCTGGTGATCTTATAGACATCTGAATGCTGCTCCTTCACGCTTTGCTTTTCTGCAGGACCCAAACACAGAGCTCGAGTTAATGACACAACAGAACAATCGCGCTGAATGAAATCGATGCTAACCTTTTAGATGTGGCGGATAATTGCTGTTTAGCCTGAATGAGAGTGCGAGGAGCAGGGGGAAAAAGTCAGCCTTGCAATACGGTATTAGTCTGTATGTCTACTTTATAATGTGATTACAGTGACACGCTCCATTATGTGAGCAGGTATAAATTGGCTACCTACCCTTTTCTCTTTTTTACCAAGCGCACAAGCACCGCACACACTATCGCAATGAGGAGACAACTTCCCACTGTTATAAGAATAGCCCTTCCAGTGGTATTCGTGCAGTCACAGTTGGAGAAATCTTCAAAACCAAAAAGTACATATATTATTTAGCATCCTTTTGACAACCACATATCAATATATCTTTGTTATTTTCTCACAAACCTAGAACTTTTAAGTTGTGGCTGGCTGCCTGACTCTGAGTTGTGGCCAGATTGACAGCGGTGCAGGTGTATGTCCCACTGTCTGCGCTTCTGGTTGACTGGATAACATAGACTGCCCCCCGGTTGCCGGTTGGATTCCCGTCGAAGTGCCAGGTGAACTTGGCCGTGGGCAGAGACTCCGTGGAGCAGTAGAGCGTGGTCAAATCTCCGGCGTGCACAGAGCTGGGACCTACTACGATTGTCCTGTCAGGCCCATCTGCAACATATGGAGAGACAATCCACTGAAGAGCTACTCTGAATCAATATAAAATGTAAACAGGATGAAGTCTTGTTTGGGCACATACAGAACACTGCTGCTGCTGTGCTGGGAGCAGCGTTTGAGACCGTGGAGATCTCCCGACATATGAGCAATTGCACTATGTTGTGGATGAGCCAAAAATCAACTATATTTTGCAACACTGGTGTTTTTACAAATTCATTCCACATATTGGAGGTGTGTGATTTTGAGTTCTAGTTTTTGGTTTATTCATTATTAATAAGACTTTTATTTACTTCTTTTCGAAATACTGCAGCTTAAAAAAAAGACCATAGCCGTCAGCCATAGTTTGAATGATAATTTAATAAGAAACTGGGTTTTGCTTGAAATGTTGCATATACCTGAAAATGAAATGGTTTCTGGTAATTTCATAACTTTGTGATATCATCTATATTAACATTCTTAAAAGAGTTCTGGTAGCACTTTCTAATTACTTCACTTTAGTAAAACATAAACAAATGCATAATGAACAAGGCTTAGTAACAACTAGTGATGGGATAATAAACAATAATATTGTTTACTGTGATAAAAAGACTAGACAGTAATTGTTCGTGGGACATTTAATTGCCAACAAAAATAATTGCCATTATATCACCAGAATGTGCATCTATGATGATCTCCTCTGTTGTTTTCACTATTAATAAAGTTAAATACTATCATGGTTGTTTACCTATGACACCTATTGATTATAGGTCTATTAAACGTATAACTATTCATAACCATACATTTAAACTGTCGGCAACTATTGTGATATAATCACAATCACATCACTAATCACAATTATTTTAATTATCATAATCATGATGCCAAATTTTAATTTCATCCCATTCCTAGTAACTACTTAATTAAGGGGGTTATAGTCTGTAGTTAGTTGTAGTCGACTAAAGAAATTCTTGGTTGACTAAATATAAGTCTTGCCAATCAATTAGTCAACTACAAACTGGGGCAAATGGCAGAAACTCTCAAAACTCTGACCTGTCTCTATATATCTGATCCAAATAGCACTCACAGGACTGCAGCTGCACTAGGGTTCATGCAAAAGCAATTATGCAGAAAAAAGTACTAGGAAACAATGTATTTACATTAGGATGGATTAAACTTGTGAATCATGAGTTTAATCTGCCTTTTTTATTAATCCAAAAATAAAATTAAGCCACTCACTTTCTGCTGTTGTCCCACACAAATCGTTACAATCTGAATAAAATGATTAGTTGACTAATACCCATTTTAGTCAACCAAAACCCCATTGAGCAGGTAAACTAAACAACTAAAGACCTACAGCTCTGGTAGTAAGAGCAATAATTAAATAATTGCTAAACCTGGATTATTCTTGTTTTGTTTATTATAAATTAAATCTTGAGATTCCCTCACTATCAAGTATCACCCTCTTTCTCTTCCTCTCTGTTCATGCATTATTGTGACATGTTACCAGAATTGATTAAGTACACTACCCATGTAAATTAATCAAAATGTCTCATAAATATTATTATAAAATATTATCTGTAGTCCAATTCATATTACTCTCATATCCGACAGAATAAAGATGTGTAGCTCTGTGTCGTAAACTCACGTTGTACGTAGAGAGGAAAGGGCTGGCTGATGCGGGCGCTTACTCCATTTGACACGTTGCATCTGAAGGGTCCTTGGTCATATCTGCTCGCGTTTACAATAGTGAGAGTGGCACCTCCATCCGTCAGGTGCACCCTGTCACTGGCTGTAACTTCAGCGCTGCCATTTAACCAGAGGAAAGACAGAGAGGAGCCAGAAGCAGAGCAGGAGAGACCCACTGAACTGCTATACTCCATCAATACTGAGATATTTGATGTCAGCTCCACGGTGTTTATTGGCTCTATAGAGAAAAATAACGCATGAATGTATTCTTATGATGTATTTTTATGGACTTTTTAGAGCAACTAAATCTTACCTTGCACCAAAATAGCTTCAGTGACAGGTTTAGCATATCTGAGAGTTTTGTTGTTGTAAGCCTGGCAGCTATAGTTACCACTAAAATCCATATTTATGTTTAATAGCTGGAGTTCTGGTTTTGTATAAGACAGTGGGCTCCCATTGAAAAACCATTGCATCTGCGCTGGTGGTTTGGAGTCAGCCGAGCAAATAAATGAGATGTTTGCACCTTTTGGATGGTACTCTTGAGGTGGAAATTGCTTCAGCTTGACATTTTCTGGCCCATCTGTAGAAATAACATATAGAGCGAGGTTGGGAATTAGGTTCATTAATTCAAACAGACAAAAATAGCATAGAAAATGAGCTAACCGTGGATGTCATTTAAAACGTATGTACGCATTTGGAGCGCACATGGAACAAACTACTACAAAACGAAACAGCCAGACGCGCAATAAAAAGCAAATTAGCGTCTACCACTCATGTCGTGATGGTTGTAATAATCATGAATCACAGAGCACATTTTTATGCAAATGGTGGAGAGGTAACTCACAGCTGACAGAGAGGAGAAGGGCATCGCTGGTGTCATTACTGAAATGATTAAACGCATGACACAGGTACGGGCCCTGGTCATAGCGGGTCGTGTTAATTATAGTGAGAGTCGAGCCACCGTCGGTGAAAAAGACCCTGTCGCCGGCTGTGAGCTCGGAGCTGCCGTTGAACCACAGGAACGAAGGGAAGGATCCAGAGCAGGAGCAGGAGAGGGTCACCGAACTGTTGAACTCCACCAGGTCCGTGCTGCTGGGGGATATCGTCACTTTGGCAATGTGGGCTTTATGAGGAGGCAAAATATTCAAGTTAGTCATTTTGAACAGATAATGCTGTGCCATATCAAAGCTGTGTGTAGCAACTGGATCATAAGTCATCTTGATACAGGATTTTTCATTAACAGAGGAGAATATGCTCCCCCATAGTCTAAAACTCTAAAAAAAACCTGGACTGTACATTGACGTCACAAAATTACACTTAGTATCATCATAATCATCTAAAAGGAACTGTACTGGTGGAAGAAATGCTGCTTAATGGTCCTACATTATGCGCATAGTGGAGTCTTATGAGCTTAAAGTTATGATGTTATTACCTGATCAAAACCAAACCTGGAGTTGTGTTTTGTTCATACATGTTTTGTGTAGTTTTGCAATATTAGTCTTCATCTCCAATGCTCGAAATGCTCTATTCCACCTTGTGATGTCATGTAGTGGTAGTTTTCAATTTAACAGCTGCATTTTACTTTTATTTCAGTTGTGATTGGCAATTACAAGGCTGAAATCATCCAAATGATTGTACTGAAGGTGTATGGAATTGAAAAACACAGTGGAGCACTTCCTGTATTATTAATTTAAGAGAAGTACTTGTGTGAATAAAACAAAACACCACTACAGGTATGTTTTTAAAGTAGAGACATTATTACAGAGATCAGAAAATGGCATTGCGTGGGCTCTTTAAAGAATAATTGATAATTGTAGGTACTAAGCAACACGTTTATACATCAAATAAAGTGTAAAGTTATTCTATGAGTCACCCCGAGATCTATGTTGATATAATCTAAACTTCATTTAGTTTAGTTTTTTTTCTTTTGAGATTTCCATCACTAATCTAGCACTCATGTAGGATAATATATTGAATTGTCCAGAACTAGTTTTATGCCCATTTGTTGTTCTAAATCAGTGAGCCCATCTTTATGTAGTACAGATATGGTGCTGGTGAGTGAGAATCAAACGGGTACAGCTCCTTGCAATGTGCCCTATTACACAGTGTGGAATAGGTCCATATATTTTACAACATACATAAAACTATTCATGAATTGGAGGTAACTCAGCTCTGGAGTATATTATCTATTTCACTGCTTTTGTTTTTGATTAAATGTGTTGTTTTTTTGGATAATAAAACTCTATCGCAAGTAAGCCCACGTAAAACTTACATCTCCGAACAGTTATGGAGACGAATTGAGACGTTTCATTCATCGTTGTTCTGTTGTTGTAGGCTTGACAGCTGTAGTTTCCTCTCTGGCTGATCTGGAGGTTCACCAGTCTGAGCTCTGCACCGGTGTGTGGCAGCAGCTCTCCATTCACAAACCACCGAACGAAGGCGGGAGGCCCAGACGCTGTCAGGCACAACAGGCTAACATCTGCTCCCTCATCATAGTATTCTCGTAATGGAGTGACGGTAAGGTTAATCTTCTCTGGGCCAACTACAATGGAAAAATCTGTTAGTTTTCAAGAGATGGTGCAAAGTATTTGACAGTGTGCAGAGCGGGGTGCAAAAATATTGAAATATCGGTATATCGTGGTACTTAATTTGGTGATACGGTATCGTCATTGTGGGTTGGTGTGGGTATTAGTAGAGTAGAGGATTTTTTTGTCTTTTAGCCATTTTTTTGACCACACCCCAATTTTTTTGCTTATTTCGCACTTGACACTTGACATATTCACAGTTTTGATGATAAAAATACATGCATTTCATAAGAACTTTGCACAAATAGTGTTTAAAAGGTTTTTTCTGGATATTACTTTTTAATCTGGAATGTGACACTGAAACTTTCTGTCCTCATCGAGACCAAACCAGACCAAGATACA
>KN512163.1:23796-48720 GCA_000787155.1 Scartelaos histophorus | reverse complement strand
TTTTTTGGCTATATGATCAGATTTAAGAAGTAAACATTAAATAAAAAACTTCTATGACTCATTACAGATGCAAACTAAGTACTAAAGAGTTTTGTTATGCTCATGTTTTTTAAACAATATTGTAGAATTTAATTAATTTCAGTATTATTGTCTATATTTATTACTAAAGAGTTTTGTTATGCTCATGTTTTTTAAACAATATTAGAATTTAATTAATTTCAGTATTATTGTCTATATTTATTTCAACAATATATCATACTTCAAAATGTGTTATTGTGACAGGCCTAGGTAATATATTGTCCAAGTTTTGCGGATGTTCCCTTAACTGTATTTAAGGATGGGCTCAGAACTGCCATGTCTAAACCTACCCCACAAAGCTATTCCTAATGTTATGCAAATGAGCCTGTGAGTGATAGCTTTAATAGACTTCATCATATCCCAGTATACTCTTAACACATCAGCCATAGCACTTTAAAGTCAAGTGAAACGTGTACGCCATCAGCGGGACTGTGAGGTGTCACTGCTCCCACAGCATCCCGCCGAGTGTGACGCCCTCGCCACAGCACATCCTCATTGGGATTCACTAGCACGCACACTCGCAACTTTTATTCTTTCAAAACTCTGCCCTATATTTATCTATTCAGATTTAGTATTCACTTATCAGATCACAGACAGAAAAGGAGATGTTGAATCTACAGTTGAAGGGATACTTGTTTGTAAAATCCACTTTTCATTCTCAGAAAATGGCTGTTATCACCTACCCTCTGTCCCCTCCCACTTCTCTGAACTTACCTGTGATTACTCACTCCAACACTCATACTTGAAGAGTTAAAAATGTTACACATTCATTTTTCAAAACATCTTAATGAAAATCCGCTGCCTGTGAAATTACTTTAGGAAGAACGTATTCATTTTGGTGTTTTAAATCTTTATTGCAATAACATTATAGTTTAATAGTATATACCCCTCAAAACATGTCTTCTTTAACAACATAAGTAGGCCTGTCACAGTAAATACTATATGGACTTATTCTTCAATATATGAAAGCTGGAAGTATATATTTTTAAGGCTTAATATTTATCTTTTGTATAATTTCTTTATAAAAGTGTGGAGATTTAGTGTATTTTTGTTGTAATGCAATAAGATTTGAGATGTGAAGATTAAGTAAGTGACGTTTATGGCAAAGTATTGGTTCATTCTGCCATTTATAGCTGGGTTTCAGATGACGTCCTCCAATCTACAGGCCAGTATTAATAAATACAGATGGGGGGGTGGTCAGGATTGATATGTGGGAATTTACTTTTTCGATATTACATGGCAAAGTACAATGTAATCAATAGGAAAAACTGGCTCTTGCAGTACATTTTAGAATCTGAAAACCACTTTTTTGTTATGAGTTTATGCATCTTAAAGATATTGTCTGTTAAAAATGATTTGTTGGGATGATCATGCGTTATTGTTATTGTCTCAGTGGCATAAAGTAGTTTCAGTATTAGTGCAGTATTTCTCTGCTTCATATTGTGTTATTGTGACAGGCCTAGACATAAGAAAATGCTTAAACAAGTCTTAAAACTGGTGTCTATGAGTGTGCTTTCACAGTCATGCCAAAATTCAGACATGGAGCACCCGGGGGGGATTGGAAAGGGACCCCCATGTGTTGTAATATGATGTGAAAAGATCGATACAAAATCTTTTCATATCTGTTACAGTTTGTGGACTTTCCTGGAACTGTACCTCTAATATTTACCCACAAAAATGCTCTGTGCTGCTGTGTCCCTTTGCCCATCTCCTGGTTCATCTCCTACTAGCAGCTTTCCATCCGCCTTTTTCCACTATTATGGAATCAAGTTTTCCAATATGAAAACAATGTTAAAATATTGCTAACTATGCCGTCAATACAATACTGTTTATGTATTTGTTTGAATGGCAGTAACGGCTCAGGGACCTCGGAAGACCTTTTCTGGAAGCTGGATGCCCTGCAGACGTTTATTCGGGACCTGCACTGGCCGGAGGAGGAGTTTGGGAAACATCTGGAAACACGTCTGAAACTCATGTCCAGTGATATGATTGAGTCCTGTGTCAAGAGGTAAGGACACGCCGTACATTTTCATAGCAGCTCACAGATATCAAGTTAAAAGTGCAAATTACATGCGTTGAAGTTCATTAAAGAATCCACCATTTTATAACATGAAATCATAACATGCTCAACTTGAAGAGGTACTGTACATTTACATGTCTTTTTGTTTAGCTATAAATATTGTAGCTCAGGAGCTCATTCTCCATCTGGCTCCTACATCTCTATATCTCTACATTCATACTCCAGCTACTGCGTCCAAATCATTTCCCTTGTGGATCAAAAACGTTTGTCTAAGTCTAAGTAGCCCATTGAAATCTCAGGTCTTTTTAAATACATCTTTGTAGCATAAAGTGATCTTAGGATTAGGGAATCTTTCATTAAAGTACTTTTCATACCATAGACTGTATATATGAATGGACCAAGCGAGTGTGACGTCACCCATAGGATTCAGCGCCGCTCAAATGAGGCTCTGATGCTTCACGGTTACAGGAGCAGATTTGGAGCCAGTGTCCATATTTGGAAATCCGACCGCGAGTATCATAGCAACCACAAGAGCCAATCACGATTGAGGTCGTTAACCTGTCCAAACGGGGCCACGCCCCCGACAGTGGAAGGGGCCGGAGAGCGGGAAAGGGGGCTTACTTAGCAACGAAACGCACCGGCTGTCAATCAAACCTGTTGCTAACGCTAGCGCGAGCGACCACGGGGAATGAAGGCATCTGATTGGTCCGTTATTTATGTTCATATCTTGATTTAGGAACCAAATATCGAAAAAAAAAATTCAGGATCATATAGAGCGGGTTAATACGAACATTTTAAGATCAAAATGACGAGGCCACAGCAGCAGTTACAGAGAGAGAGGCGACAAGATCTCAATGCAAGGCAATGGGAGCCAGGGTGAGAAGGAGCCGGAACAGCCTCCTGTCGGACTTCCTATTTGGCACGCGACGGCTAGCGCGTTAGCTATGTCCATTCATATATACAGTCTATGTTTCATACGTGTAGATGTGATCAAGGAACAATGAAGGAACTGTAGCTCAGTTGCTAGATTGCTCATCTCCTGATCTTGACATAAACAGAGTGGTCAGATCCATATACTCGCAGGTTTGATCCCAGCTCTCACAGATAAAAGCTGTTGTTATGTCTTTTGGCAATACACTTAACCCACTTCACTCGCAGTGTCTGTGTAAGTGTGAATGTCCTTAATGTAAAGCATTTTGTTGAAAAGTGTTATACAAATATGAACATTTACAATTAAACAGAGAATTACTGAATCACAATGCCCAAAAATGGTGAATGCTATAATAAAAATTACTGATAACCCTCCATAGACTTTATATATTATTGGACTAACGTAGCTAACCTGCTAAATGCTGCAGGTTCCATGTCATTTGTCCGACAGCCCAATAGTTCGAAAAATGGACCACTGAGTAGAGATCCCATAAGTCTGACTTTCTATTAGTTCGACAGTAGTCCTGGTTTAGTCCTGACGATTGACTCGGTTGGTTGGGTGTATATATTTATGATCCGCTATGATATGGCATAGATTTTCTTATTTTGGTGTTTGTGGCTCTAAATGAACGAGAATTCCATTCACACTTCAAATGTACAGACGGTTTATCCTCAGCACATTCCAAGTCATCCATGTATCTACACTGTGTATGTTTGGACTAATGAGCTGTCGATCAAATAGTAATAATTAAATAATAAGTAATTATTAAGTAGTAAGTAATAGGGCTGCACGATATTGAAAATGAATGCGATATGCGATACGGGTGTCAAGCATTGCGATAACGATATTATTGCGATATTTTCTTTTAACCTAAAAAAAAATGCTTGGTACATTCACATGTTTGCCTCTATGACGTTTACCTGTGTTCCACATAGTTAGAAAACTAAGAATAAGCTCCTGCAAAGTATTAAACTTGTTAGGAGAACAGCCGTAGGCCACAACTTTATTACAGATGTTTTTGCGACTGTACCTGCGTAACATTGGTCGCTGAAGTTTTTGACTGAATAAAATCACTGTATAGCTCCCTGTGGTTGCGTTCGAGGTGGCTGTGTAAGTTCGTCGTGTTTCCTCTCGACGTTGCGATAACTTTCCGGCACGACTTGCGCAGCACTTGCGTCTGTGACACGTCGTCCCGTCTGAAGCCAAAGTCCCAAATTCCGGAGCTGCTGTGCTTTTTAGGCACAAGTTGTTGGCTGTTGTCGTCTTCACTGACTTCTTCATTCCCCGCCATGGTGACTGTAGTGTTTTCCCATCATGCACTGCGAGTCCACGCGCTCGCTCTAGCTAGCAAAACATTACGTTTAAGGGCGCGTCGGAATTGTGAACTCCAGAACGCAATAAACTCACGATTTACACATAAAACAATTAAAAAATATCGCGCATCTTTGCGATGTGGATATCGCACGTGCCATTATCGCGATGACGATATTTTTTCGATATATCGTGCAGCCCTAGTAAGTAATCATTTTTGGAACTAATGGACTGTCAGACTTATGGGATCTCTACTCAGTCGTCCATTTTCGGACTATTGGGATTCTCGGACCAGTGACAATGCTGCATTCCAAATAGGAAGTGAGCATGGGGGCGCTTCCAGCTCCATTTCTCTGTCCCCTCTCTCTGTAACTAATGCAGGGAGCCTTGTCATTTTGGGCTTAAAATGTTTGTATCAACCCACACACTACATGATCCTGGTGTTTGTTTTTTTTAGCTATTATAGCCTCTGTGAGCCTATTTGACTAGTCACACTCCTTTAATCCCCTTCTTCATGCAGTCTATGTACCTTTCCTATTTGCAGAACACGAGCAGCCTTTGAGGTGAAGCTGCAGAGGAGCAGTCGGACCACAGACTTCCGCGTGCCCCAGTCCATCTGTACCATGTTCAATGTGATGGTGGATGCCCGAGTGCAGTCTGCCAAACTGTGTGCCATGGACCTGGGTCAGGAGGTACCACTCTCATCGGTTCTTTCTCTCTGTCGTTCTCTTTCTTTTTTCTGTTTTTCTCACATTAATCTCCGTTTCGCATGCCACCTCAAATTTCCATTTTTTTCTGCTGCTTTTGTCTTCTGAAAGTTTGTGAGAGACTGGGTAAGTGTGGCCACAGATTTAATGGAACTCTCACCTGTCTATTCCCCAGTGTGTAATTAGTCATCAGTTTTTCGTGCTTGTCTTTCTCCTTTTGAATTATTTGGATTTCATTAGCATATGTGTAGATAGCATTGAATATACATGGGCTCCAAGTGAGACGTCTCGGATTTCACAGAATCTCATACCAATTACTGATGAAAAATTCATTACTACAGGGTCCTTCACTGTTATGTTAGTGCCACCAAGCCAAACAAAAGGGTTTCTCACCAGCTCACGTTTTACATGAGACGGAGCGAAAACCGGCTTTTGTTAAATGTAACACTTTGAAGTGGCAAGAGGACCCAAGGGTAAACAAAAAGAGGAAAATACTATAATAACGGGGATGTATTTGCTGCAGAAATTGAAACCGCAAAAGTGATTATCAGAGACCAAAGATGTTTCAGGCTAAGACAGCTTTTTGATTTAAAGGTGCATTGTGTAACTTTATGTATACTTTATGTACATTTATTCAATTACAGGTGGTTTTATAGCTCAAAAATACCAAGAAAAATAGACATTCTGACTGTGAGCGCCTCTCCACAGATCTGACCTGTAACTTGGTCCGGTTTGGTCTTCATGAAGATAAGATACGTTTTAATATCATACTATGAAACATTCTAGACAAAGCAATAACATATAAATGGAAAAAAAAAACATTTGATGATACCCTCTGTCAGAAAAGTTACACAGTGCACCTTTAAATCAAATAATTACAGCTTGACAAGATCTTTGGGAACAATAGGATAAAACGGTAATTGTCTTGTCGAGACTACAGATCATGATTTGAATATTCTGTAGATGGATGTATCTTAATATTATTGTTTTATTTTATTATATTAGAGTTTTGTTTTAATTATTGCAACAAACTATTTATTTTTTTTCATTTTTACTGTGTTCAAAACATAACTAGTTTGCAGTGTTCCAAAGTTATTCCTCACTTACCCTATGCATTCCAAGCATCCTGATCATTCTCCATGATGAGTTTAGAGGCAGATCAGAGTTTTGCTGTCACGGTAATGCTAACATCAACTAGCATGCTAACAGCACTCTCCCTGATTCTCCGATGATAGAAACTTATATATACTAGAAATTATATGCAGACAGCACACAGCAGGCTATCTTAAAGGTCCACTTTGTAACTTTTCTAGTGGAGGGTCCATCATCTACTTGTTTCTATGGCTACGTCACTGCTCTGCCTAGAATGTTCCACAGTGTTTCATTAAACAGCTCTACTTTACATTCAGTTACAGATGTTTGTACTGCTTGAAAATTCCTTCAAAAACAGGCATTCTGACTGTGAGCAGGGTTGCCTTTCTACAGATCTGACCTGTAACTTTGTCTGGTTTGGTCTCCATGAGGATAAAAAGGTGTTTAATGCCATACTGTGAAACATTCCACATTTGCATAGAGAAAAGTGTTTTATGGACTTTACGCAGTGCACCTTTTAGATTACTGCTCGTACATAATTTCTGTATTGGGGTAAAACAAATTTTACTTAAGTACAAAGAATAAAATGCCAGTTTAAGGCACTGTAAGAAAACTCCTAATCATTTAGTATAAAGTTCAGATCAACAAACTTTGTCTATTCAGATCTCCCCTTGACATTAAGTTTTAATCTGAGCATTATAGTTCAGTCCAGTGGATAGAGGTGCAACGTCCCTGAGCAATTATTTAGCTGAAACTAATTAAACACATATTAATTATACTTTCATAGCCTAAAAACTACATTAACATTTCCACAGTATCGTATTAAACTAATCAGTCTTGCATTTATTCAACTGCATGTGTTATTTATAGTTCAAACATATCTTAAAAAACCATGAGTGGGGTCATGTCTTCACAAAACTAACCTGTAATTTGGCTTGCAAGTCTCCATGGAAATTCTTAAGTTTTTGTCTCTACTGTGGAACATTCTAGGCACATCTTCATGCAGACAAAATCTTATTCGGACAAGTCACACAGAGCACCTTTAGCCTTGATAATGCTAATATACATGCAAGAGTAAGAAATAAAAAGTAAGATCATGTTGCTGTTGGTGGGTGTCATAGTAACCAGTGTTTTGTGTGTTCCTGCAGAGACAATACCATTCTCAAATCGACAATCTGATCGAGGAGACAGTGAGGGAGATGACGACGCTGCTGGTGGCCAAAGTACAGCCTGTTCCAATCACATCTGCACTTCTGTTCTATATGCACACAGTTTAGACTCTAAAGATTGCAATGCCAACAAATAATGTGCAGTTTAAAGGTCCTATATTACACAAAATGGACTCTTGTGAGCCATGTTATAATGTTGCATCAAAAACATATCTGGAGTTGCGTTTTTTGTCATTCAAACATTATTAGTCTATCTACATATCCAAAGCTCAGAATACTCTTTTTCACCTTGTGATGTCATGAAGCTGTAGTTTTCAAGTTAACAGCTCCTTTTACCTTTTGCTCAGGAAAGGTTGAAATCATCCAAATGACTCCAGTGAAGATGTATGGAGTAAACACAGTGGAGCATTTCCTGTATTACCTCATTACATCATAAGGTGGAACAGAAAATGGTGTAATATGGACCCCTTAATATCTATTTTAAACTTATTGTGTACTTATTGTGTACTTATTGTGTTTAAAATTAAACAAATGTGCATGAAAACACATTATTCAAAATATCCTGGCTAATGCATATTTATTACTGTGAAAAATAATATTACAGTTTACCTTGGCCAAAGTTCATTTGTCTCTGTTTTTCTTTGTGCCCAGTTTGTGGTCATCCTAGAAGGCGTCTTAGCCAAAATCTCCAGATATGACGAAGGAACACTCTTCTCTTCTTTCCTATCTTTCACAGTATGTATTTAATGAAACATTTACTTATTAAAATAAAGGATACATGAAACATCTTTTCAAAAGACTTTTATGACACACTTGGATGGAAGTCATATTTTATCATTAATTTGAGTGAAAATGAGAAACATGCCATTTTTTTTTTTTTCTTTTTTAATCTCATCAAATCAATATCATGCATTTGCTACACAATAGTGAATCCAGATTCCTATTGTCTGAATTTAAGACTATTGAGAATACTACAAGTGAATGTGTCCTTCAGAAGTGCAGTCTGATTGTGTCTGTGCTCTGCGGTCCTAACTGTGGTGCTTCTTTTGACCTCCAGGTGAAAGCAGCCTCAAAGTATGTGGATGTTCCTGTAAGTGACACCTTTTCTTCTGGATTTGATATTTGGTTCTGTTTTTGGCTTTACTTACACCGTAAAAAACAACTCATTTGTTCCTTAGCTCAAATCTATCAGTGGCCTACTTTAAATTCCTCCTAAAAGCTGCTTTGTGAATTCAAATGCAGTGTTGGAGATTCTGTGAGGCCACTGTGGCTGTCTGTGTCTGCTGCGTGTACAAATATTTGACCATGCTTTCACATGTACTGCATCATCCAGATGGAGTGGTTGAGTTGATGTCCATTCATATGCATGTGGCCAGACACAGAGAGGCGTGCCTCGTGCCGCGCTCTCTGCCGCTCATTGGGAGTCCATGTTGTACGACACATGGCCATTCTGTCGCCGGCGTGTGCCGCTCAGATCTGGATTAACTGCCAACACTTCGGCCGGAACAACATGCCAAATTTCAAATTAATGCCTTGTCACAGAATGTGTTGAGGCACTGCGTACCCTGGCAGGGGTCGCACTCTCAGCCCAGCACGCTAATTGTGTTCTTAATGTACAAAATGAGACTTTTAGTTGTAAAAAGAACACTCATTTGCACATTTTAAGTATTGTAGCAGATGTGTTAACCAGGTTTGCGACTGTTTTCCATAAATGCTGTCGGTAGATACAGTTTGTGCTGTGGGGACAAAACATCTGAACCTGAGCTTTGCTCTTCACCATGTTTGATCACAGACATTTGTACTTTTATCAAGTTCAAACTACAATAAAATACTATGTTCACTTTGAACATAGTTGTGTGATAATGAGAGAAATTTGAATTTAGCATATTTTCTTCCCCAGTGCAACCTTCCTATTTTATTCTGGTGGTATATTATAGAAAATTGAAGGTAATCAGGTAATCTAAGTAAATTACACAATGATGCATAGCATTTGTGCTAGTGAACAAACATAGTGAGTGTCCCTTTGCAATAGTTGTTCTGAAAATATGGAAATAATCTATATTAAAAACAGTTAGACCTCAAAAAGAGACAGAATCATCAACATGATCTCATAAAGGTATAAAGTGATATTTCACTCTTCTGGAATTGATTTAATGGTCCATTAACTTTTTATGCTACACTTTAACCTCATCCTTAACTGAGACATACATGTTTGTCAATATTCCTCTTTTTACCAGTAAAGCTGTATTTTATTGATTATAATTCATGTCTTTGAATGCTGCCTTTGTTAAACATGATGGGACAAGAATAAAACTCTTTCCTCTTTCCTGTGGTCCTGTAGAAGCCGGGGATGGACGTTGCGGACGGTTACGTGACGTTTGTGCGACACTCCCAGGACATGCTGCGTGAGAAGGTCAATGAAGAGGTGTATGTGGAGAGATTATTTGATGTGAGTAAAGCACAAAGCGATGACATTTAGAGGAGCAGATTAAACCATTCAAGTCACTTTTATCAACCCACTGTTCATGATTACACTGTTATAATCTGGCCCACACCTGGCTCTCATCCCAGCCAACAGAGCTACACCGGATTTGTGCCATTACTGTGTGTTGTGTTAGAGAAGAGAGAAGCCAGTGGTGGAAGGTAACCATGTGGAAAAGTGAACGTACAATCTTTGTAACTTTTCTTGTGGAGGGTCTGTCAAATGTTTTTCTCCATGGAGATTGCTATTGCTTCCCCTGAAATGTTCCATGATATGACTTTTTGTTTTATTTAGCATTTACCCTCCTCTAGAAATGTTACACAGTGCTCTTTTAAATACATTTTATAGTGAATACTTTTTACTTTTCTTCACTACATTTGAGAGCACGTATCTGTACTTTCTACTCCACTACATTTTAGATCTGGATTGAAAAGTAAAAAATACTTTTCTTTATGGCTTTATGAGAAGGCTGGAGTGGCTGAGACATATTGTTAGCTAATTTAATTTGAGTTAAGGTTGGTCTATTTTTGATTTATTTATTTATTTTTTGCTAATAACATCTCTTTGTTTCTTCCCCACAAGTTCTTTTCAGGTTGTTACGGAGGCTTTACGTACTTACTTAAATCAGGAAAACTGCAGCCATTGCAATTAAACACTTGAGCCCTCCCGTTCTGTTGTATAAATGAGCTACAGAAGCAGTAGAGATGTAGAGACATCTGCTCAGTCATGTTTACCCATGTGTGTGCTGCTGATCTGAGCGGGATTTCACTAAGTACAAGTGAGTCAGCAAACACCACGTCAGTTCAAGAAGATAAGGCTTTACCATGACCAAGAATATTGCTTTTTGTACTTGAAATATTCTGTAGATATGATGTTACAGCTACATTTTTGTAAGAAAGTTTGTGTGGTGGGACATTACCTCAATTAGGGATAGTTGATCAGTTCCAATATGTTCCAATAGATCTGAAAATTGAGTCAATATCTGGCACCAATATTTTAGCTGCTTCAGTCTTCCCAGTTTGTGCTCAGTGTGTCAGATTTGTGTTTTTGAACAGAATGAGTAACTGGGGTGTATGTTTGGACTTAACTAACTATAACTAAAAATCTTCATTGTCCCTGTTTTAGTTATATCTCATTTAATGAGACATATCAAAGGGCTAGGTTCTATAGATAAAGAATTCTTGGTAATAATAAAAAAGGGCAAGATTAAAGATCTGAATAGGTTTGACGAAGATCAAATAATGATATTTAGACTAGATCAACAAAAATCTCCAAAGCTAAAAAACATATTGGATGTTTCTGCTCTTAAATGGTCAAAATCAATATATAAGTCAGTATATAATGGTCTTGATGTATTCGAACCACACATTATTAAAACTGTTCTGTTCTATCAAGACTTTCCATTAGTATCAAGTTTTAAATGGTATTCATTTGTCTAATCAGAGGTGATCCATGAATGAAGATTAGGAATGCGCCTGTACCGACACTGGTATCTAATATCGGCATCGATCCTAGAAAATTTGTTGGATTGGTATTGTTCGGTCAGTATCCTGGTTGGGCCTTTAATTGGATGTAATAAAAAAATGTACAGGCTGATTTTGGCCCAGAACATCTCATATTGTTTGAACTTTAATTCAAACAAAGCTGTTCTGTAGTTATTAACAGTTGGATTAAATTTGTAATAAATTAACTGTGTTTTTAGATTAAAAAAAAAACAACTAAAAAAAACATCTATTTTCAGTCCCTACACTGGCATTGGTTAATATCAGATATCGGCACATATAAAGTCATTTTGGCATCAGAACTGAAAAAGCTGGATCAGAGCCTCCCTAATGAAGATAACATTGGTGAATTGGCGACAGGTGCATGTCAGGAGCAAAAGCAAACAAAAAAGACTCAAAGTTAGTCACTGCTGTTTTCTCCACCTCTCCCTCCAAGGCTTTACCGCTAACAGTTTTTCTCTGTCTGTCCATTCGTGTCTGTTATTGCATCAATGGTGTAGTGATGTGTTTGTATGAGAGCCCTGAGGAGAGGCTGACTGTGACTGGTAGCTCCTCCTGACTCCGTGCTGGTAGCTCTTCTTCTCTTGTTGTCAGTCTGGATCAGTTCTCCCCACGGCGCCACCAGGCCACCGAAGGTTTCTGTCGTCCTCTCCGCAGCCGTTGTGCTTTTCTTGTCCATGCCCTCTTTGTATGGCTCCTGTCTTCATGAGGTTACAATGAAAAAGGAGCTGTCTTGGATGCTGGAGTTGTGGTGTTGTGGCATGAAGAATAAAATGTACACAGATATATGATGTAACATGTGAAAGTTGTGGTGTCATTTGGCCAAGCAGCTGCTTCAGGAGACCTTGAGTTAATCACAATCAGCATTGCAATGGGAAAGGATTCTTGTATTGAAGGAACAGAGTTTGAGCTTAGCACATACCAGAGTACAAATGTGAGCTTCAGTGCAGTCAGAGCCACATTATTGAGACATGGACCAACTAATTTGGCAACTAACTCTTCTCTAAGATATGAATAGTGATTACACTGCCAACTTAAAAATACAACAAATAATTTAAAAAGAGAAAATATATTTCTTTTACATTTTGTTTTACATTATTTTTGAGTAAAAATTTAAATAGCGTAAAAGACAATAGGATCACTTATGGGTGGCTTAAAGTTCATTTGTGACTTGTGGACCTCATTAATTAAAAAAACAAACAAACAACCAAACATACAAACAAACAAAAAAAAAAAAAGTTATATCAGCAATTACTAGTTACCGGCCACTTCAACAAGACAGACTTTGTAAAAATCTCTAAATCCGTATATTCTTTATGGTTTCTCAGGGCTGCTTCTAAACAAGACAATTGTGGATATGCCTGTGCCACTGTGTAAATACTCTGAATACTTTGAATTGCATCCGTTTTGACTCTATTTCAATAACATGCATTCAATCATTTTGTGTAACTGACATCAATGCAATGAAGTTATATATTTTCTTTTTATATATTTTAAGTTAGTTAATGACTTTGGCAAATAACCTTTTATATTCCAATACTATTAAATTCTACTTTTCTTTTAAACTTAGGTAAAACTCTTGTAAGCTTTAAGTCATGTTATAATGTGGTTTCCCTGTCAAAAACATACCCGGAGTTGTGCTTTGTTTCATTCACACATCTGAGTGATATCCTTTACACCTCCAAAGCTCAAAATGCTCCGTTCCACCTTGTGATGTCATGTAGTGGTAGTTTTTCAGTTAACAGTTACCCCTTACCTTTGTTCAGTAAAGATTGAGATTGAAATTATCCAACTGATTCTAGTGAAGGTGTATGGAGTTTAAAAACGCAGTGGAGCCCTTCCTGTATTACCACATGACATCACAAGGTAGAACAGAGTGCTTCCAGTGTGAGAGAAAAACTGAGCCTAAACATGCAGGGTTTGTGTTTTAAACTTTTGTGAAGGAAACAAAACACAACTCCTAGTATGTTTTTGATGAGGAAATAACATTGTAAACAGATCAGAAAATAGAGTAATCTGAGTCCTTTAAATTATTCCAAGTACTGCCTAGAATGTGTATCTTTCCCGCTGTATTTACCCCATTATCTCATTTAGTAAAGGGTCTTTTATAATGTCCTTCTAGAGCTGTATGGCAAACATCCGAACAAGTGCAGTGTCACCAGGGCCTGATTTGCTGACGTAAACTTTACACATGTCGTGATCAGGCCAGAACAATGTCCATAAGCTCCTCTGAAACCGTGAGTGGCCACCAGCGCAGTTAGCCCACATTCTCCTCTGTCTCTTAGCTTCGGCACAGAGCTCATTTCTTAAAAGAGGGTCAAAAAGGAGCCCCTAATCTTTGCTTTATGCTCAGATCCCCCCCTCCCCTACACGCTACTTTCCCCTTGCTGAGCTGATCTGCTAACTTCAGCCTGTTTCCCCTGGTGAGGATTACAACCGCTGGAGAATACATGCAGACAAAAGAGCTCGCTTGTTATGAAGCTGTCTATCTCCCGGCTCACTTGTTTGTTTACTTCCTGTCTGACAATGGCGGACTCCAATCAGATTGTAGCTCAAGTGGCTTTGGTGCATTCCATCTTGGGGGTATCGATTAAGATGAGCTAACAAGCGAGGCGTTTTAGTGAGGTCAAAGTGCGTAGGCAGGAAATTACACACTGCTGAGTAAATTCTAAATATCATACAGTGGATTACAGAATCTATTGATTTATTATGACTGACATTACTGACAATTTTAGTGTAAAATACAAGAAACAAGAAATTCCTAAGCTATATACTTAGTGGGCAACACTGGCTTGCATGGTAGAGAGATTAGTAATCAGAGAGGCTGAGGTAAACTTTTTGTCATTGGCAGAGGATGACAGTCGTGTCTCTGTTGGACAGCCTCAGGGCAGCTGTGGCTATGAAAGTAGATTCCCACTATAGAGAATGAGAAGTGTGGAAATATAAACCGCTGGACTTGGACATAGACATCATTTTTGAATCTTCACGGGACTTGACTTCATTGTTAATGTTTGTATTGCCAGTTTTTTTTTTTCTTTTGTAGTTTTGTGTGTGCTGAGTGTAGAGACAGGAGTGGGTTGTGGCAAATTTTTTAGTTTTTGTTCTGTATAATTGAAAAAATAAAAATGAAAGAAGTGTGTGGAATAGGCCTAGTGTGGCACTTTGAAAACCTCAAGCTTGTAATTCACATAAACCCAAGTCATTACAAGTTTTCTACAACATTTATTACAGCCTTTGACCTGGCAAAGGTGATGTCTGGGGATGGGCGATATATATTTTTCCAATATCGGTATCAGCGGAGGAATTTATGCAGATATATCAGTCGATATCAAGGAAAAAATCTGCCATATGGCATTTTTCTGCTTCTGTCTCGAGTGTGTCATTCTCAGCTGTCCATATATTTAATATTGGTATCCGCTCAAAAAATACTGGAACAACATTTAGGCTGTCATGAAATGTT
This sequence comes from Scartelaos histophorus, assembly GCA_000787155.1. Taxonomy (NCBI): domain Eukaryota; kingdom Metazoa; phylum Chordata; class Actinopteri; order Gobiiformes; family Gobiidae; genus Scartelaos; species Scartelaos histophorus. The sequence goes on along the minus strand of KN512163.1, from coordinate 33,968 downwards.
ACATACAATTTGCATTTAAAACGCATTGGCTTTATGTTAGTAGCTTGAAACAGAATTTATTGCAGTAGTTTTTATTTTGTTTTATTGTCAAATAAAAAGTCACAAAGAGGACTGAACAAGCAGCACGTGTAAACATCTGCCAAAAACAACAAGAACTGGAAAAAACAATTTCCATCTTCACCCCTTGGAGCTAATCCAATCCTGAGATCTCCGATGTTGTGCTGACCGGTGGGAACTTTGTGATGCCAGTTGACCAGATTAAATACGGTCTTGGGCAGAAACGTGGAATACAGGAGCCACAGTGTCGCTGATTGTAAAAAGATTACACCTCAAATCATTTCGCAGGTCTACAAAGCGTTTCATTTGACACATGTATTCAGAGGAAAATGAGGAGCTAGGATTTTGAGACATGGTTTCAGAATACAGCTCTACAGGTTGTAGTATTTTCGAAATTTGAAAAAAGACAGATGAAACAAACATTTGAAAGAAACCTAAAATAGATGTTTCATTCTATACAAAGCAGGGCTGCATAATATATAACATCAAATCAAAAATAGCAAATTGAGTAGGTGCAATTACCAAATTGCAAAGACTGCAAGTATTTTTTAGATCAGTGGTTCTCAAACTGCCAATTTACTATACATTTTAGTCCTCCTGTGGTCTAGACCGTGTTTTGAACTATTATATATAGCTTGTGTACTCCTTTGTAGTCCCGGTTTAGGCCCAGTTTAGACCTAGTACTTTTTAAGACCTGGTTTAGATCTGGTGGTATTTGGTGGGAAACATTTGAGAATCATAACGTCAGAAACATTAATGAGAATCATTAACGTTTGAGAACCATAGATAGAATGCCTTCTGTAAACAACTAAATTGAAATTTGCTTGTATTGTTCTTGTATTGTATTAATCTGTTTCTATTTCAGCTTTCAAATCAATCGTACGTCTTAAACATATTGCATATCAGGCAAAATCACGCACACTTGGATCATCAGCTGCTTTAAGAAGATTATGTCAGGTTTAATTTTTATTTTGAAATAGGTTTCAATGTCAGTGGGTTGTGTCTTTGGCCTAAAAATCACCATCTTATGAATCTGAGACATATTAAAGCAAGATAATACTCATGTTTACATTGATTTTAGCACTAAGACTGATCATCTGCGCAAGACCTTTTTAAATGACGTGTGACCTACTTATTCGCCTAATCTTATTCCAGGAGTCCACGTGTGTTTATTATGTTGTTTTTTTACACCTTTTTTCGTAAACTGTAAATGGATTATAGTTGGTGTAATACGATTTTGTCAGTGCCTCTTTTTTTTAATCCAATCTTAGCTGTTTTAAAATGATTTATTTCTATGTAGTGACGCGTTTATGTGGAGTTCTAGCTTTTGCTATTCTCTGCGACCATGTGATTTAGGTTATTTTATTTTATTTTTTTGGTTAGGTTACTGTTTTGCATGGGGTTGCTTGGAAACTATTTCTGTGAAGACAATGTTGTTCATTTTATTACTTTTTTCACTAAAATAACTTGAAATAAATGTAATCCTTTTGTAGAGATTTATCAAGAAGCATCTGAAAACCTGCAGGCAATGAGCAAACATTTTAGATCATCACTTTGCTAGTGGGTTTGTTAAATTTCACCTTCTATACAACACAATGTAAAAGCCGTTCATTAATATATATTTTAGAGTTATGATCTATTTGCTATTTCATTTAAAAGTAGATTAGATTTGATAACAACAGCTGTCAAGGAGCAACTTGAATAGATTCAGTTTATATTGCTGTGTCCTTGGGCAAGACATTTAACCCACTTCGCCTCCAGTGTCTGCATAAACTGTTTCTTGAAGTAAAGCGCTTTGAGTCCTTGACGGTGGAAAAGCGATGCATAAAAATGTGAGCATTTACTATTGACTATTACAGCCAAAAAACATGAATTAAAACTATTTGTTATTGTTTTGTGTTTTGTTTTCCATGGAGATAGATTATTTTAAGCCCCTACTCCATGAGGAACATTTTCTCGATAAAGCCAAGCAAGTGTTTTACCCTTTTTATCCAAAAAGTTCTGCAATGTACCTTTAAATATTAGATAAATATTAGAGGAACTGTTTATTCGCTTACTGTTATGTGTAAAAGAGATTGGTACATGTCAAAGGAGACCCCCCATCCCTCCCCTCTCTGTGTTTAAATTCTTGAAGGACTGTCTGAAGAGTGCTGGATTAAAGCAGATGTGCTCACTGATAATAGACTGAGGGCTTAGCCTGCTGCAGCCACGATCGCTGATTAAAAAAGCTCTGTGTGTGTTTGTGTGTTTTGATGAGCCAAATCCAGCGTCCACTGATACGCCACTGCTTCCTGCCTCACCATCCCCACGACCAGGGAAGGGACAGTAACAATAATATCATTTATTGTGATAAAAATGAAGACAATACCCATTTTTTTTTTTACATTTTATACAATCATGATAATCGCCAAGATTTTATAACCAGAATGAGGAGAAAAAAGCTACTTTAGGTCTTTTAGGTCATTTTTGTTTTCACTAATAAAGTACAATACCATAACAGTTTAAATATCAAGCGTATCCATAATATTTAAAGCTGCATTGTGTACTTTTCTGGTAAAGGGTCCATCAGATGCTTTTCCCCCAAATGGTATTAAAAACCTAACCAAGTTACAGCTCAGATCTGTGAAATTGCAACTCTGCTCACATTCAGAATACCTGTTTTTTAGGTATTTTTTTAGCTATAAACTTTTAATTTAGTAAGTGTAAGACAGAGCTGTTTAAAGTCATACCATAACATTTAAATCTGTTAGCAACTTTAATAATTATTGTGATATAATCATTAATGACAATTATTCTGACACAATTTAGAATATGAATCATAAAATGGGATGTTGGTTGATCAAATAATTAAAAAAAATAAAATAAAAAAATTAGCCATGTTGTATTTTTGTATGTTTAAGGTGTACAAAAATTTGCTTTAATACCCTCAATGTAGGTTTTGTATGAAATTGACCATTGCCAAAAAAAAGATGAATAAATAATGATAATTGTGACACAAATTTCAATATTGCCCCATGACCAAAACCACAGGGCGGGAGGGGCTAAAGAAGAGGATATAGTCAGTGGGGGTCTTTGAGACTTAGAGCAATGTCCCGGTGCGGGCGGGAGCTGCGGATACAGGGATTACATAGGTCAATTATACACTTAATCTGCCCGTGTGGGGGATTAGGAGCAGCTCATTGATTGATTTGAAGTATTTCCGTTGACCTTGGTTAGTTATCAGATTGAGCGGCGTGGTAAAATTGCACTTCTCTGTGTGACCAAAGTGAAATCGCTTTTTAATCGCGGCTGCTCCGTCTCTGTGTGCTGCGCTTAAAACCAGGTCCAGGGGTCACGGAGACTAGATGGCGAAGGGGGGGGATTGAAGATGATGTTCTGCTTAAGAATAAGGAAAGGGCTGCTGTGAGGTGGGGCTAAAGAGCAGCTGGGCAGTAATATGTGTTGTTAAGGATACTGTCAGACCACTTGGCTGGCCCAGACACTGCACCACTTTACTGCTGTGGTCATGGACTGCCTGCCCCCCTCCACATCCGCAAGTGAACAATTTAATCAACACTGAGATCAAGTGGCACGCAAACATAACTTCTCTGCCAGGACTTATCCAGTGAGCATTAAAGCTCTTAAACCTGCAGCTGGGATGGCAATGAGTACTCCGAGTTGGGTCATAATGAAACTAGTACTGTTTTGTATTAATGCATCATCATTAAGAGACATTATCAATACATATGTTTTAGAGGTCATGTATTACATGACATTGACCCTTGTGAGCTTGAAGTCATGTTAGAATGTTCAGTCCAGGGCTGAAATCAACCAAATGATTCTAGTGTATGGACTTTAAAAACGCAGTGGAGCACTTTCTGTACTACATCACAAGGAGGGACAGAGACTTTTCAGAATGAACCTAAACCTGCAGTGTGTTAAAGGAAAAAAAGTAACCCCAGATATGTTTTTGAGGAAAAAAGAGAAGCAAATATCCACTTTGGAATTTATTTGGACACAGCAGCTACACACTGCATTATAATAACAAAGAGAAACAATTATAAATGGTACAAAAATTCAAAATAAGTATCAAAAGTAACAAGAGATTGTTCAAGAGTTGTACTTGATGCTACTGTCATACAACATTAATGATTAAATTACGTGTGAAGCTAAAGTCCATTACTAGAGAGAGTCGAATACTGTCAGAATAAAAAAAAAAAAAATGGTACAGATCAGTGTTGCTTAAAATTATAATTCACTTGTAAATGGGATTTGAAACGACATTAGCAATCGAGTCTTTGGGGCTGTTGTGTAAAGTGTAAGGCTACTTATAAAGTTGTTTTATAACGTTTCCAGGCTACTAATAAGTGAACCAGGCAGAGCGTTTTGTTTGTTAGACTCATGACTATGTTGTAAGATGTATTAGAAAGTTGTGTTGGGCTTCTTCAGTGTGCAAATTGGCATTTTAAAAACCCCCATCACTACTCTTGTTGGCTGCCTTCTTACAGCCAACAATGGCATGGCATGTTTAAAGACTTTAGCTTTAAACATGCCAGAGTCACTTTTAATATAACTATACCTTTATATCGTAGATTTGCTGATTCGATAACGCTTGAGCATCGTTTCTTATGACATGTGCTATGTCTATTCTGCAATTAACAACCCATCAGTACATATTTTGACTCTGGGTTTCAGAGTGATGAAGAATTAGCACTGTTTCCATTGCAATTAACATAACATATCAGCCATACTATTTTGAATGGTGAAGAGTGCTCAGAAAGGGAACCTCGAAACAGGAAGCTGAAATCTACGAATAATCTTTTTTAGTTTTGATTTTATTTGCTTGGGTTTTTGTCGTTCCATCTCATAGCGTTAATTAAAAAGCATGCTGAGTAGTTCTGTAGTATTTGGTCTTGAATGCAACCATTAAACCCTTTATTAATATTGATTTGATTACTGTAACATTCATGTCTTGCAGTTTTGTAGTTTCTCTAATACAGCAATAATGGTGGTGAACATATGCACGTAACATATGCACTCAGTGAAATGCAGTGTTTTTATAAGGCCCACCCCAGCCGTCTTTAGTTTGAGATGTATTCAAACAGAAACAATTTGTATTGAGTTTGCTTTGAGGCCCTATTCAGTGTGCAAACTAAAGCGGACCGTCCTTCTTATTTAGGCTGTGTGTGCACGCCTTGCTTCATGACAATAGCTCAGCCTTTTGCATTTAGAGCCCCTGTGATCCCAGTGATTAGACTACTACATCTGGACTGTTCTTAAAGCCTCCTTCAGCATTCCCTCACTCAGCTGTTTATACAACATGCCCCACTATAACCACTCCTCATGTAACTAAATGTGTTTATTTACCCGTATTTTGAACAGTATTACATAACAGGGCTGGTCCAATATGGATTTCTTTGAACTGGTACCGTTATCCAATATTTGCCAGTATACCCATATCAGAGGTGCATTGCGGAACTTTTCTGGTGGAGGGTCTGCTACCGGCTTGTCTCCATGGAGATGTTATTACTCTACCTGGAATGTTCCATAGTATAACATTAAACATTTAGCATGCATTCATTACAGGTGCTTCAATTGAATTCCTTCTGTGAATAGGGGCGAGACTCCACAGATCTGAATTGTAATGTAGCGTAGTGCTGTTTCATGCTTGTCTCCCTTGTTGTAGATATACTGTGGAACATTCTAGACAAAGCAATAACATTTCCATGGAGACAAGCAAGTGCCCACATATATTTATCAAGGTCAATTTCACTTTTGTAAAACAATAATAGCAAAATGTATTTGTCTAGAATATAAAAATATAAATATTGTGTAAACATAGTCATATTTAGCAGCATTATTTTTTAACTTTAAGACAAATATTATGGATATATCTGCCATATGTCTGCTATATTTTCAATATAAAATCTATACTGATATCTAAAAAAGTTGAAACCAAAACATGTCCCCGTTATATCTAAAATGAAAATTGACAAAAAATTTTGCATTCCATCCATTGCTCAAAAATACCATAATTCCCTCTGTGAATAGGGGTGACTCTCCACAGATCTGAACTGTAATGTAGCGTAGTGCTGTAACCTGCTTGCCTCCCTCATGATAGATTTAGGTTTAATCTGTACTGTGGAACATTCCTCTTTGCACCTTTGATCATAACACAAGAAAAAAATCATTACGCTGTGAATATATCGACAGAACATATTAATAGTTGTGGTTGGAAATAATAAAAAAGGCTAACATGGCAGAATGCAATGTGGTGACTGTGTGTGACGGTTCACAACACGGTCTGAAAAGGTTTTACTTGTGTTTAATGAAGTCTGTAAGCAGCTTAGGGCCTTCAATAATTACTCACACAGACCATTTTGTTCCTCAGCTTGGTTTCTTTGGCTCTAAATCCGCAGTGAATACAGTGGAGGTAGCGAGGACCTTTCCCATTAAATAGAGCTGTAAAAGACAAACCTTTATGAGATTTCAGACATGTATAAACGTTGATTTTGAATAGGCCGGTCACGATAATTACTATATAGAGTTATCGTCCAGTATGTGAAAGCTGGAGCAATATTTTTGGGGCGTACATTCGTTGCACATCTGGGAAATTTTTTGTTGTTTTTAGTTTATATGATTAGATTTAAGCCATAAAAGGTTGAAAAGTGTTTCATTCTGCTGTTTATTTTATTGTAGATCATGATTTTTTTTGTAGATTTAGAGTCGTTTTTGTGGTTTAAATCTGCTCTTGGGCTATTTTGTTAATGGCAGAAGTTAGTGTCAATATTATCGTGTTAATAATAGCAAATTTTGTTAAAACTGTATATTTGTGAGTATTTTGTGTGTTTGTGCAGTGCTTGTGTTCATACTAACTGTGTAATCAAAATGGAGGATCGCCTTTACAATTGCAGTTATGTATTTTGTGACAAGTTTAAAAATTTGGAAACTTTTTGTTAATATATAACTTGAATAATTAGAGGATTTCTGTATTATTTTAAAGCATACAGTTATTTCATTTTGTATAGCAGATTTACGTGAATTAAAGGCCCTGCATCAGATTTTTCACGTGCAAAAAATTTCCTATATCGTACAAGATTGGCTGCTGTCTGCAACTAATTAAAAAGCATCTTAATACCCGATTGTTGGGAGGTACACGTTAGCATACTAGTTGTTAACTTTACGCTGTGAATAATTAGGATGCTCAGAATGCATAAGGTAAATGAGGAATAACTTTGGACCAATGCAAACCGTTTAAAATGAACACGTTCTGCTTTTTAAGACAAAAAAAAATCACCTTTATTAACAAAACCAAGTCCTCATTGAAGTGAATGTCACACAGGTTGCCACTAGTAATTATTTTGCAATTAACTCCCTTTTGAAAGTAGTTGCGTATCTTTGCGGCAGCACGGAGAAAAAGCCAAGCGTCCAATGGCGGAGAGAAGAGGAAATTCCAGTTTAATTGAGTCAAGTCTTTTGTCAGGTGGAGCTGTTATTGATGCAGTCGGCGTGGATTGATCCAGCACACACATGTCATCTCTGGGCTCTCCACGTCCAGCCTCAAGCCCTCTCCCCTCCTCTCCTCCCCCCCTCGCTACCTCACCCCTCCGCCTTGTTAAAAAGGGAGGTCCGGTGGCATTTGTTTGATTAACTTGTTGGACAAAAGTGACAGCTGCTCGCGGGCCTATGTGGATGAGAGCCCCAGCGCCGCTCCCTTTTTGTACATCTGTCAGAGCCCGAGCAGGCCGAGCGGGGTGAAAAGAGACAAATTGGCCCCAAAAAGAAGGCCATTCACCTTCTCGGGACCCCCCTCCAACTCTCCACCCCTCTGTCCCATTCAGGTGCACGGCGGGACCCTCAAGTGCTTGCTGGCTTATTCCATTTTCACTCCCCCTATAGCGTCCCCTGAGCCTACAAGTGTTTTAGCCCCCTTTCTCCTTTCCTCAATCCTGCCCTAAGCGGCTCTTTGTGCCCAGAATGGCTCACTTTTCTCAGGGCCCAGGGCTGACGGCTTTTTTCCCTCTTTATTGTCCACTGCCGAGCTTTTCTGACGCTCATTGTGTGTTTACTCAATGACTGGTTGCTGACCGTAATTCCAACTGTTTAGTTCCTCACAACATGGCCCCCTACCCTTCTCCGCCCACAAGCACAAATACACCGCGCAGCCTTCTCCAAACTGCTGTTTTTATTAGATCGCTCCTGCTTTGGTTTTCTCAAAGGGGACTAGGTAGGAGAGGAGTTGCAACAGGCGGAAAATGGAATCATAGGCACAATACAGCTACTTTTGTGTTAGATTGTATTGTAACACTGATTTCATTTGGGTTGTGAAGTGCAGGATTAGGCAAAGGATTGGGAAGTGCCACATTTCCCATCTTAAGAGCATATTATTTATTAGTTTCATTATTCTACCTTAGACTCTCACAGCTGAAATACAGGGTTATACAGATCTGAATATTTAATCGTCATGACGTCGGTGGACAGACGTGAGTTTTGCATGAATCACTAATAGGTCCCCAGTGATGGACCATTATCATGTGTGCTGTTAAAGCCTATAGCGGTGCTTCAGCTGTCGTCGACACATCTCTAGTTCATGAATAGAGACACGGCGCTGCCCTCGGGGATGACATCATGAGTGCTGGACCCATTAGCGGTCAGTGAAAAGCTCTGTTTGTTAGTCAAGGGTCAAGCTGAGGGTTCGTCTGTCGGATACAAGGTGAACATGGAGAAGGCGGGCTCACAGTCTGGAGGGACAGAAGCCAGGATTTACCAGTGCTGGGGAGAGGGCTTGCTACCTGCTGACTGAGTTACTATGTTAATTGAGTGTCATCATCAATGGGCCTCTCTGCTGAGGCGGTAAGCAGGACTAGAATAGGCCAGCGGTGGCCTCTAAAGCCAGAGCAGGTCGGATTAGAGCAGCTTTTTGTGCACACTGCATAATGTCTGCAGTCGGCTTTAAAGACCCCCTCCGCTCACCTCCATGTTTCCTTGTCCATGTGCTTCCTTCCTCTGTGCTTCTCTGCTGTGTGCTCTGCTTTAAAAGAGAAACTAGTGTAGCTGCCCTCTCCTTCACAAGAAGCCTGTCAGTTGGCATTAGCGTCGCCTCTCTGCAATCATCATTCCAGGCCTCGTGTTAATTGCACACACAGCTGGGTCCCAGCAGGACAGGCTCTCACTCACACACTCACTCTTGGAGCACAGGCACAACAAGTAGCACTCTCATTTATTCTGATGGGATAAACAACATCAGTCCAGCTCTCCACTGTCCCAGGATCATTACAAGACCAGACTGTGGATAAGACACTGTCAGAAAGGGCCCATGTAATGCAGTGATCAGAAAAATCATGAGTTAAAGTAGCAAAATATAATTAACTATACCTGATTTTCTTCACATGAAAATTGTGAATAATTTCTGTAAACCTTCAGTCATAATAATAAAGGCACTGTACCAGATTTCAACTCTATAAAACATCAAAAACAGAACTAGTTCATTTTAAATGGTTTGCACTGGTCCAAAGTTATTCCTCTCTTACCTTATGCATTTCTAGCGTCCCAATTATCCACCATGATGCACTTTTCAAGCAAAGTAGAGTTTTATGTCACTGTAAAGCTACTAACTAGCATGCTAACAAGCATTTCCTGATTATCAGACAATACAGTCTTTCATAATTAGATGCAAACAGCATGCAGTGGGCACATTTTGACCTAAAAAGACAACAACTACGACCCTTTTTCCCCACTGAGGAAAAATGGGAGCAAATTAACAAGACTTGACCTGTGCTTAATGCTTCGGATCAGAGCATCTGATCCATCCAGTCCATAAATTCCCTAAATTTTCATTGCAAACAAATGTTCACAGTGTGATTCAGTTTTCAGTTATGGCTGAAATGAGTGAGTATGCACAAACATAACTCATCTTTTAAACATTATTCTTGGTGACGCTCAGGTCAAGTGGAAAGTGTCCTGGTGATGTTTAATGACTGAGTGCATGGGGAAGTTCAGACACACACACACACACACACACAGGCACGCACGCACGCACGCACGCAGGCACGCACGCACACACACACACACACACACACACACACACACACACACACACACACACACACACACACACACACACACACACACACACA
>KN512163.1:0-23753 GCA_000787155.1 Scartelaos histophorus | reverse complement strand
CAGGCAGGAACAGGCAGAGGACCAGGTTGTAATCCCTGTCAGCCCCCTGTAGTGAGCCCCTTCTACTGCTCCCACATGCCTGCTTCTCAAAAACACAACTATTCGTTTTTTAAATGAACAAAACTTCTAAATAGACCATTGGGCTTGCTCATGATATGTTAAAGGTGTATATTGTAACTTTTATGGTGGAAGGTTTGGCACTTGAAAATGTCATTGCTTTGCATGGAATGTTCCAGAGTATGGCATTAAATTTTTCTGCATGACATTTATTCAAATATATGAGTGTTTATTGGTCAAATGCATTTAGGAACATGTTTTTTTCCATGGATTCCAGACATAGCAGTTACATCTCCATGGAGATTAGCTGGTGATGGCTATGTAGATTCCATCTACGTACCCGCCTGCCACAGCTGCCCTGGAGTAGATCTGGAGTAGATCTTTGCAAGCAAAGCTGCCATCTGCCATCTGATCACCACGGCATATTTATACATATACACAGGCAGCATGAAGTGTCTTGCTCAAGGACTCTGGGCTTCAGGATGATGGATGATGTTTCTTACTGAAGCTAAAACTCTGTGATGACAGTTTTGTATTTGAAGTTTTCAGTAACACCCAGAACTTCTACTTTCTAAGACACATTTATGAATGTTGCTCTAGTCATCTCCTCTCTGCATCAGTGTGAGCCTGAGGAGACAGTGGGGCTGTAAAATGTGTATGTGAGAGCATACACCTCCAGCTGGAGTCCTTTTATCACTAGGATTATGTTTACTCTTTGTCTGAACTGGAACCTGTGTTCAAATGATTGAATGAAGAGACTTGCTATTATGATTGAAGTCTTTATCAACTGCTCCATAGCAAAAGTGGCGTACTCCCATGGCAGGGTCCTGCTTTCTCTCAGGGTCCTGCAGTGGTTGAGGTACCAAAGACACAGGGATGTCGACCTGGTGCCATTGATTGCCATAAGGACCATACATATTCTTGGTTCTGAAAATATTCATTATAATATTATAGTGGCGTGTTATTTAGTCTGCAACTTATACAATATTGTAATACTTTAGATTTTTTTTTGCTCATTTGATTTGATTGTGAAGTAACTTTGCAGCCATACTAAAATCTTTTCAGCTATCTGAAATGTGAGTTTTCTTTAAAATGTTCAGTTTTATAATTAAGATGCATTACTCATTTCATCTGCTCATCTCAAAGGGATAGTTTGTTTTTTTTGTCATGAATCTGTATAGCATCCCCATCAGCAGTGTCGTGCATAAACACTGACTTACCCCCGACAGTGTCCAGTGAGCCAAGTTCTTGTCTGGTTTTGGTGTTAACAAAAGTAGTCCTGCAAGTTGGCTGGGGTCACGAAAATGAAGCATTTTTCTTCTCCCGAACTATCCCTTTAAATACAAAACACCCCAAATTGTAATATTATTTGCAACACAAAGTTTCAAAATAAACAACAATAACTTATAACAAAGTAAAGATATGATCACTGTTGAAAATGTAATAGTACAGACATATAATCATTTAATCATGAGGTCTCATTGAGGTACTTTGGGGGCACAAATGGTATACAAAAAACATAACCCAAAACTGTAGTATAATTTACAACAGAAATTTCAAATCAAGCAACATTAGCTTATAACACAGTACGGATAAGATGCTTATTGAAAATATAGTACTATAGACATCATTTAGTCACAGTGAGGTACGATGGGGGCGTATACAGTTCTGCCCCACTGCAGCACATTGAGACAAAAGTGGGGCACTGGCTCCACTGAATGACTGATTTTGTTGCATCTGACAACACAGCTTGTTAGTCTTTTACGCTGAGCCTGGCGCAAATATATGCAAAAGGGTCATGAAAAAGGTGAGTGGGTGGGTTTGCGGGGGCAGAGGTGTACCATGCTGCTATAGGCCTCCTGCCAAGTGCCATGTGTAGACTGGGGTGTGAAGCTGGCTATGAGCAGGTCGCACTGCCTGGGACTGGTGTCAGATGGGGGCAGGAGGTCGCCTTATATGTGTATGTATGTATGTATGTATGGGGTGACAAATAACCCCGCACAAGGAAGAGGAGAGGGAAGTGGTTTGAGTGTCACAGATTTGAACCCTGTCGCGTTGGGGGATTATGTATGCAGAGCCATATTACGCTTGTTTTGGCTGTGACTGAGCGCTAGCCCCCTGCTGATCCCCATGCAGCCCGGGTGAAATCGTCTGTTCTGATGACTGCCTTTAGCGGGCCAAGAGAGGGGTGAACTCATTGGACTGGTCACTGTTCTTTTTGGAGAGCCAAGAAATCTAAATATTCTATAAAGTGGATGGGTCCCTGCACGCCGCTATCCAAGTAAATATACTGATGATGAGTTTGAATTGGAGCTTACGGAGAGGAGATGGAGTTGCTCCGTGGAGATCTGGGTTGTGTCAGAGAAGGTGAAAAGATGGCTCCAGAAATGGTGCTAAGAGTACCATTTGGAGGAGAGAGTTAGGGCAAAAGTAACAACCATCAAAGCACAGTGAGAGAGGAGAGAATCCACAAGAGGTGAAAAATGTGCTTAGAATCAAGTGAACTGACTGGCTTTTGTAAGTATTATTTGTGGCACAAATAAGTATTGGATATTAGATCATTCTGTATCTAATGTACTGTATTATGTGAACAAAAGTGACATTTTTATTATATTGTGAATTGCATTTAAAGGTGCATTGTGTAAATTTTCTGCTGGAGGGTTTGTCAAATGTTTTCTCAATGGAGATGTTATTGCAAACCTCCTTAGAATGCCTGTTTTTCTGGGTATTTTTGAGCAATAAAACAAAATGTAAGGTAGAGCTGTTTTATGTCATACTGTGGAACATTCAAAGAAGAGCAATGACATATCCATAGAAACAAGAAGATGACCCCAACCAAGTAGTTGAATTATTGTATCAATGTGTATCAATAATACTTTTTTCCGCATTTGACATTTTGGCAATATAATTTTACTTTTAACTTCCTTGTTTGCCCTAATTAATACATTTCCTAATTTACAAATACACATTGTATTTATTGAGACTCGCTGACACATGAGTGCTTAGGAGGGCAGCTCTGGAGAAGCTGAGTGATGAGAAAAAGTAGAGGAAACACAAGCAGCAGTTAGACACAGCTGTGCACCTGATGGAGGACCATCTGTGTGTGGAGCTCAGGACTTTTCCCAGGAAACTGTAGCTGGAGGCGGGGCACAGACTCCAAGTGTGGGCAGAAAAGCCATGCACATATTGTCTGAAGAGTTTACACATTATTAAGACTTTAAATAAACTGACATACAGACATGTGTGTAGCCCAATTATTATAATCTTATGTTGAAGACTCAGTTTTGTCTGAGAATGTTTCTCCAAAACCAGCAAAACAAAATAATGGAGGTATTGCAGCAGTAGGAGCAGATTCCCTCCACCTGCTCTATGTTGCTAAACCTATTATACATATGTATCAGTTCAATAGTCTAGGGAATGTGGTGGGTGAGAATGTATAAAATTGTGCTTGTAAAAAAATCAGTCCTCAGTTAAATGAAATGTATAGGAAAAGTTCTTAAAAGTCATGGTCCTCATAATTATGAATGTCATAGTAAATAACAAAAGTAAGATCCAATAATTCTTCAGTTATTCTCAAATGTCAACTTTAGTTAAAAGCCACAATCCAAAAGCTCCTAATGTTGGTGACAATCACAGGCAAGATGTCCCTGACAGGGCTCCAAAATGCCAGTCGTGGCAGCAAGAGGACTGTGACATAACTGTCAGAGTGATTTGTCTGAAATGAACAGGAGTAAAGCAAAGGCACACAAAGTGGCTGCTGCAAACAGACCTCAGATGGGAGCTAAAGCAGCCTAAAGAGCACAAGTGAAGCAGCAGAAGCCATTGGAGGCTGAGCAGTGAGTGGATCAGTCACTCCAGGCCTGGCCTCTCAGCGGGGAGCTGTGCCTGGGGCGAGATCACAGGCCTGCTGCCACACTGGAGCCTTCACAGGCACACAGCCACACACAGGAAGCTGCTGGCACCAGGGCCAATCTGATTCACCCCGGCACTGCCCCAAAAGCTCCTCAACACAGCGCCATGTTCCCTCAGCCTGACCTACATGTTCTGCTTCCTCTGCAGAGCAGCCTTTCCTCCTCCACACACTCAACTTAGACAAGTTACACAAGAGGGACACTTTCTCTTTGATTGGCATGCATTTCTTTTTTATTGTTCTGTGCAACACGGTCAGAAGAGGCAATACCATGCACAAGAATCCACAAGAAACTACATGTATCTCTGTACAGTTCATTTAGTTATTGGGGGTAAAACAAACATGAACTTCAGTTCTCCCAGTCAGTATTTTCTACATTAACTTGATAAAATTGTAACAGTAATGACCAAAGAAACATCTTTAAATGTGCCTTTCCTTGGCCTGAGCATATTCCAGAATATTCCCAAGCATATACTTTATTCAATATAGTTGTAATATTTTTTTATGACTTTGTTTACCATGAACTGCGCTGTCTAAACTGCTGTGTGTTACAGATAAACTCTGATTGAGCATTAGCCGCGGGTCTCATTTGCTCAGACAAACATAACGCTGGTTCCCCCCTTCTCCCCAGTCTCCCCTCCACCCCCACCCCTTGTCTTCAGTGACCCCCTGTTCGAAGTCAGTCATCTTGTATTAGTATCAGGCCGCTCGCATCATTAGCTATCAATTAGACTGGCACCAGCCCAGGCCCAGGGAGGAACATCTGCAGCCTTTCGGGCCTGTCTCCGTGGAGCTGTCATCTTCTGTGCTCCAACCACAGCACACACTAGGCCAGAGAGGGCAGCACCAACCATCATCTGTAGTGGTGTAGTTCGAAGCACTGGTGTGTATGATAATAGGAGGGACAGTTGTGTATCATCCATGACATTAAAGGGTCCATATTACACGATGTTCTGACCTGTGTTATAATGTTGCTTCCTCATCAAAAACCATATCCAGTGTTGTGTTTTATTTTATTCACATGCAACGCTCAAACCCTGCATATTTAGGCCAAGTTCCACCTTATGATGTGGTAATACAAGAAGTGCTTCACAGTGTTTTTAAACTCCACACATCTTCATTACAATAATTTAGATAATTTCAGTCTTAAAGGTAAAACATAGCTGTTAACTTGTAAACTACTACTACATGATATTATTACATGATAGTATTTGGAGTGTTAGAGATAATACTGCAGAATTATCAAACATAGTGTAAATGAAACAAAACACATCTCCATTTATATTTTCAAGGAGGTTACAACATGCTAACATGAGACTCTATACAGATTTGACAGATTTCCTGGCATAACCACCAAAAATATTATATATTGTGTAGGAGATGTTATTCTGCACTGTTTTATTTTAATTTTGATGATCATTTATGTTTTGATTTGAGTATCTCTCTTATTCTTTAAAGCAGTTTCAATTACCTTTCCTTGTACCTAGGTGGTACATACCTAGGTGGTATGTGCTGGGGAATGGCATGAAGTGTTCAAGGCCTTTGGGAGATAATGGACACTGGTCAGACACTGGTCAGGCTCTAAGCTGAGTGTGTATCTGTCTGAATCACAGTCACTTACATAAGCCCACTGACAGCCCTGAGGTCACAATGAGACTCTATCCTGATGATTCAACTCCCTCAAACTCATTAACTGTTATTTCATGAGTGAGAGGACGAGGATTTTAACAGTTTCCAAATGTCCACTCTGCTCATGTTCTCACTACAGGGTGGAAAGTTTGAGGTCTTACTTAAGAACACTGAAACACTCATCTTTGACAGAGAGGTACTTTGGATCTGTGTGTTTGTAAAGTTATGTTATGTTATTGTATTCTCTGAGATGTTTGCCCTGTTAGACAATGTCAAAATATACAATTCAGCACAAATCTGTATCAAAATCAATGCATTTGAAGCATTTAAGACCTCAAATTTTTTACTTTTTCTTTTACTGTATCTGTACTTCTACTTTAGTAAAACAGTTGAATACTTCTTCCACCACTGGTTATGGTTATGTTAGACCTTCTAATTGTTATTTTCCACATCAACACACAACTACAATAAAGTCTAAAGTAACAACTGAATGAAAGATAAGCTCGAATCCCGCTCTCGACACCAGTAGAGTGGTTGGCAGTGCAATTCCAGCTCTGACCGATGAATGCTGTCATGTCCTTGGGCAAGACACTGTGCCCCCAGTGTCCCATGTACATTGGTGTATGAGTGTGTGTGTGTGTGGATGGGTGAATGGTTCCTTGATGTAAAGAGCTTTGAGTGCTTAGTGTAATTTACTATAAAGAAGAAAAGCCACAGCATTTGTATCAAAAGTTTTTAAAGGCTTTATTTAGCTGGGCTACATTATTTTATGTTTCTGTTTCTTTCTTAAAGAAGGCTGTTGTGTATGCATGGGGAAGAAAAACAAATCTGCATTTACTTTTCTTTTCTTTTAATAATGAGTTAGCTCAGTTAAAAAGGCCTTCAAAACTTTTAATACATCAACAGTGCCTTGGTTTTTTTCTTCTTTCTTGCAAATGCTAGCTCCCAGTGACCAATGAGCACCTCCAATCTTGGCTAACTACTTAGACTAAAAACTCCATGAGCATTTGCACTATTGATTTTAACAAATACATGTTTTAAATTATAATCCCAACTGTTTGTTCTTATGTCTTGTAGCAATGGTACACCAGCACAATGAACCTCATCGGAACATGGCTGACTGACAGAATGGACTTGCAACTCCATGTCTACCAACTCAAGATTCTCATCCGAATTGTAAAGGTGAGGGTTTTTTTTTTCTTGGAAGTGAAATTTTGTGCAGCTACACCTCCAATAACGTGAAAAGTTTTATGAGAGAAGCCCATTATTACTCTTAGACAACCAGTCAAGTCCCAGTGAGATCTGGGAGGGGAAACTGAAGCTCCCAGAGAAACATGCACTTTACACAGAGCTTGAAAAGGATTCATTGACCTTTCACTGTTTAAAATGTTTTATAACTGTTTAATGTATATTAAATATTGCCTCTGGGTTGTGTGGTGATGCCTGTTTGATCTTTGAATCTGAATGGGACTTTTCTGGTTAAATAAAAAAAGAATAAAAAGAAGGGCAATACACTGTCCAGGAGTCAAACCCAGGACTTTCTTGGAGTCAGGCTGAAGCTGTAACTCCTGCGCCACTGGGCTTCCTCTTTCAAATTACAATTACAAATATTTGTGTACAGGCCCGTCAACCAAAATTTGGGGGCCGAGTGCAAGAAGTCTCACATGAGCCCCCCTCTAATATGAATTCAGAGGAAGAGGGTCCAGTTCTGGGCCCCTAAAACCGTGACGCCTTAGACAACAGACCCCTTTGTCCCCCTCTGTCTCTGCCCTGCTTCTGTATCGTGGGCATGCTGTAGAACAACCACTTTGCATGTGCAAAATTCACAAATCACTATATATGGCTTTTTAAGAAATTGTATAATCTACATATTACACAGCACGACCACCTGTTTCGACAAAAAGCTCATCATTTGGCACTTGCACGGCTGTTTGAACATGTGTGCGTCATGGGTGCAACTGATATTAATTACACACTTCCTTTTTTGGAGAATATATGCAAACCCACAATGTATGTCAACTTATGTGACACCTCCATCTGTCCATCACTTAAAATACCTGTCAGTGGGTAAACTAGGTCACTCCTGTTTTCTCTGTGGGGTAAAATGGCACGTGTCCCCCTGATACACACTGTTCTCTATCAACCTTTATTGTAATATGTAAAATAATTCAATACAGATATTCAGAAGTGGGTGGAAGAGCCAAAATTGTATTTGAGTAAGAGTAACACAACTCCAAAATAATTACACTATATACACAATATTACAAATAATTAAATAACGCAATTAAAAGTACAAATGAAATAGATTAGAAAAATGAAATGACAAATGAAATAGATAGATGTTTTATTCACATATGCTTAACATGCAAATCCATGAGTTCTTCTCTCAAACTAAAAACACTCTAATCTGTTCCACTTTGTGATGTCATATGGAAACACAGGAAGTGCTCCACTGTGTTTTTAAACTCCATAGACCTACACTGGAATCATATGGGTGATTTATGCCCTGGAATTGCTGATTTCTACTGAGCAAAAGGTAATAGATAACTTGAAATCTACCACTGCATGACATCACAAGGCAGAACAGAGCATTTTGATCTGTGGAGAAGGATGTCTTTGATGACTTAAAGCTCTCAAGAGAAAGAGAAAATTGTGTGTAATCTTAAACTGCAAACCTTTAAACTGATACTGATATCTGAAGCCTTTGTCTTCTTGTGCATATTCAGAAGAAGTACCGTGACTTCCGGCTGCAGGGCGTGCTGGACTCCACTCTCAACAGTAAGATGTACGAAACCGTGAGGAACCGTCTCACACTAGAAGAAGCCACAGCCTCGGTGAGAGAAGGAGGAATGCAGGGGATTTCAATGAAGGACAGCGATGAAGAAGACTAGAATCTCAAACCAGTGTCCACAGAGCCGTACCTGAGCGCCTAGCAGCACCAACTTCAAATGTCCTCACGTCACTGATTGATCCTTTGTTCGTCAGATTTATGTATTTTTTTCTCGGTATGCCCAGAATCTTAATAGCCAAGAAGAAATTTTGATGTCATTTTTGTAGTTTCAGTATCAGAAAGTACATGTGACAATATACAGCAGGTTACCCAGGTGAGAAAATCATAATAGATTTAACAAAATGTCCATCCATCTCCAAAAAATCATTCTTACTGTCTAAATAAAGAGTGGCAACACTGTCAGAGCTGTCACTTTTTACATACTTGGTGACAGTTTCCTCATCTCCACTTAGATTTTGGACAACATAATAAAAATGTGGTCAGTTGCCTTCATGCATTCACATTCATTACTATACTGAATACATTTGGGTTTACTTGTATATGCAAAGTAGCATATTTTCCTCAGATCACCCACACACAGGTTCAATAATGTCTCGTGGCCAAATGACTGGGAGAGAAGAGACTGTGCCATCTTCCAATGTTGAAAATTGTGTATGTCAGGTCCTACATGCAAATATATGGCATAATCCTCTAATAATTTGTATTTAAAACCAGTAGTGTGCCCAATCTGTGTATTCTGTAATGGTATATACATGGGCACAGTGGGCAGTTTTTTTCTGTTTATGATAAAAGGGGCTATATTATGCAATAGACTTTCTTTACTTTCTACGCGCTTAAACATATCCGTATACTATATTTTAGTAATCTAGTATTTATATGTTTTGTTTAAGTTTTTTTTTTTTTTTTTTATTACAGTGACATATAATTGCAATGATTTGTGGCATTATATACAGGTTTTCCAGCACACTTTAAAATCAAATCAAACCGTAATATAGCCTCTTTTTTAACATTGCATATCTTCCTTTAATAATACCAATACCATGTAATAAATGAAATATAAACCAGATAATCGTTTACCTCCAAAAACACGATGTTTTATAGTCAGCATGTATCCAAAAATAACCAAAGTCTGATGTTACACCATAATAATACACATGATAACGGAGTCAACTGTTAATGGGACCGTGAATCTCAACTCAATAAGCAATATCAATACTTCAATATTAAAAAGGCTACTGCTGTCTATAATGTATGTCTGCGTTACACATTGGAATACATTTAATTAGCTGGACATGGTAGCATCGAAAAGGATTTGATGAGAACAAGATGGATCATGACTGGTTCTCAAAACTTTAAATGCACAAATCAATAGATAAAAAAATGATATATTTACATTTTATGGAAAGTTAAGTTGGTTATCGGCCATATAAAGAGCGCGTTCTGTTTGTCCCTGATTAAGTCTTCTAGTAATAACAAATGTACGATCAAGGCGCAATGTTTGATATTTTGGTATCAATATATAATAAACTACACCTTAATTAGCCTTAAAGCTGCGCTATGTAACTTCTGCTACTTGATTGTCTCCATGTAGATGTTATTTCTTTGCATAAAATGTTTCACAGTATGGCATTAAACATATTTTCCACGTGTTTATTCAATTACAGGTGTTATAGCTCAAAAATAAAATTTAAAAATGCACTGAAAAATATTCATTCTTAATATGTGCAGGCTTGTTTCTCCATAGATTTGACCATTAACTTGTCTCTATTGTGATAAACAGTTTATTTCCATACTGTGAAATAATCAAGGCAAAGCAGTAACATCTCCAATGAGACCAGCAGGGAGCAGAAAAGTTACACACTGCGCCTTTCAAAAGCATAATCAAAGTCTGAATCAGTCATAAACTACGCGTCCATCATGAATTAAGTCTGTGTCCATGCTTTATTAAGGCTAGTTAAAGTATAGTTATTAATAAGTGTTACCGATATTTTTTTATTAGACAAATATTCGTGGTGTATTGAATCTTGGAACTGTTGGAGTGGCCCTGAGCACAATTCCTTGGCTGGTTGTATTTGTAGATTCAGTGTAATGTTAGCTAGTAGTCCCCTGTATTTAATGAGCAAATCTATGGTCTTGTATGGTTTGCACAAATGTTCAAAGATTATTATTTTGAAACGATAAGAAGTAGCCTAGTGTTAGTCTTTAAGCATGGCCACTTTCTCTAGATAGCCAAGATGAAATTGCACTATAAGTTTTTCCAGATTACTTCAATTTCACTACTGCAATAGTCATGTATGGGGCTTTTTTCTCTCTCGTATGTAGCACATTGTCAAATATGTTTCTCTCTCTTTACCAGATACATTCCTAACTACAAACTATTGTCAAATTAACATATATTTTATAACTTTTTTCTGGTGGAAAATCTGTCAGCTGCTTGTCACCATGGAGATGCTATTACATTGTCTAAAATGTTCCACAGTATAGCATTTAACACACACTATATATCTTACAGGTGTTTTTGTTGCTGAAAACTACATAGAAAAACATGCTTTATCACTGTGAACTGCTTGTCACCGTGGATATAGATAAGGTTAAATGCCATTCGCTGGAACATTCCTAGCAAATCAATATCTCCATGGAGACGAGCAGGTGGCTGACTGTCCAACAGAAATGTCACACGGCGCTCCTTTAACTGTAACTAGAAGAGCACAATAATATTAAAACTACAACCTGAGCTCACCGACGATTCTAGTTTGAAGTCATGACAGAAACGCATTTTGTCTGACCTGTTTTCTCCCACACAAATGTCTAATACTTCTAACATTCCTAAACTGTTACAACAATATTACTACATGTCAATTGTCCTGTTTTTTTTAATGCGCAGTGGATATTTCAGTCATTGAAAATCAAATCAGGGCATTGATATAACATTTGTAGCAGACTCCTTCCATTCCACCCCTAACATGACTTCAGTAGTGCAGGCAGGACAGCATTGGCACATGTATCCTCTCCAATGCCGCTTTGTGCAAGTTCTTCCATGAGATCCTTGAGTAATCACTGCCAAAACTCTGCCTTCACCCTTTATTTGGTTTCCACGTGTAGTTTTCCTTGGATGGGGTGATTTGCCTTAGGGATGTACCGATACTGGTAATGATCCAGGGAAATTTGCGTAATCTGGCCCAAAGTTAGCTGTATTTTGAGAAATAAATGCCATTTTCATTCTCTAGACGGGTTAATAATGGACAGAACTTAAAGGTCTAGTTAGTATCTTATTGGAACTGAAAAACCTGGATCAGTGCATCCCTAATTTGCCTCCAGCTGCCCGTAGCCCTGGTGTACAATCCACATCTGTGTATGGGGTGGGTGTGGAGGTGTGGGGGGAGGGGGGCAGTCTATGTGGTTCTTCTGTATTTAGAGCTGTGAGCCGTACTGCATGTCCAGGTATTGTTGCTACATGTGTACGTGACTGATGGGTTCACCATGCTTCTGCCTTCTGTCACCCGCCGAGGCCAAGAACAATAAAACCAATAATATTATGAGCCGACTCTGTCATTTCTCATTTTGTTGTTTCATTATTGTATTCTTGTATTATATTATTTATTAAACATTTAAGAAAAAATGATAAAAGCCAGCAATCAAACAATCCAGACAAAACTTATTTACTTAAAAACTTAAAGTGCAGCCTTTGAAATCATATAATAATTGCTAATCATTATATTTCTAAATACAAGAACAATAAGGATAAATGAAACTTGAAAACTTACAGGCAATTTATGGAGGAGAATACTTGCATCAAGTAATAATTTGATTATGTTGTCTTCTATAACTGGCATTGCAAGTTGGATATATATATACAATAATGCTCAATTATTACTAAAGACAAGGTTTTGTGCTAAATATTAATTTGTTGTCACTTTTGAGATAAGTGACAAGTGAATGTGCTGAAATTACAATATTTCTACACAAAGGTAAACAAAATAGATGGAAAATGCTTTCAAAATCATGGTCAAAATACATTATACTATGAAGATTTACAATAAAAGCTAACTCAACCCAGAACAGCCATACTCCATACATGCTACAGGGCAGAAGTGCTGAGGTACTGATCCTCCCTGACCACTGGGAGATGGGCAGTTTAACAGACTGTGAAATACATATTTGTGAGGCCCCCCTCCCTTTGCACCATTTTCTTCAGAAAGGCAGATTAGGTCTGCGGATTACTGCTTGCTGTCATCTTGAGAGTTGATGTTGCCATCCAGAAGGAGATTGACTGAACGGCCCGAGATCAGCAACAAGCAAAATTAAATCAAGCCCAGAGGATTAGATATAATATAGTCTCCAAATTAAAAGGAGAAAGAATAGCTCATAATGAACAGGAGGGGAAATCTTCTTAAGAAAAGAGAAAAACAATGTTTACTTGTATGAAGGGTCATCCTTAGATAATCATTTGAAATAAACTCATGTGTGGCATTTTCATAACACACTTTTGACAACTAAAGTGCATGTAAAACCTCATTCCAAATTTTTTGATTCAAATAAATTCAAGATTCACTTCAGGTGCTCCGTAGCAGCAAAACCCGTGCAGCCACCTCATCACTGCATCTCCTCTCCCTAAGCCCTGACTCTGAATGATTGAAGTATACTCTCTCCTTTTAGCACTTTCTCAGTCTCAAAGTTAATATATTATTGGAACTCTCACATCATGAAAAAGCTCAGAAAATGACTCAAATAATGTGGAATGTGACTCAGTCTAAAAGGCCCATATTATGCTATTTTCTGATGTATATGATAATGTTGTTTCCTCATGAAAACGTTTTGTTTTGTTTCATTCACACATGTTTAACACACAAACCCTGTATATTTAGGCTGAGTTCTTCTCTCAAACAGAAAACACTCTGTTCCACCTGATGATGTCATGTGCTAAGGAAGTGCACCCTCATACACCTTCACTAGAACCATCTGGATGATTTCAATGCTAGAATTGGCAGTCTCTGCTAAACAAAAAGTAAAAGGTAGCTGCTCATTTGAAAACTACCACTTCATGACATCACAAGGTGGACCGGGGCATTTTTGAGCTTTGGAGGTGCAGTAATGAAGAGTTACTCAAACATGTGTGAATGAAACAAAACTTAATCCCAGGTATGTTTTTTGTGATAAGTCAACAGCATTCTAATCGTAATTTTTGTAATTTTTCGTAATATAGGACCTTTAAATTAGGCTAAAAATAGCTGATGCAATCAGTTTTGGATATGCAATGTAAACACATAAATGTACCTTCTAAATTTAGTAGTTAATGTCCAATCTTCCAACATAATACATGCGCAAAATGAGCACTTAAACATAAACGAGACGGACTTGAGTTAATGTCGTCTCCAGCAGTGATTCTTCCTTCATATCCTCTACATTTAAGAATAATCAAGTTCTAACGCTCCAAACAGCACCCCGATTCCAACATCCAATATGGCCCGTGAATGCACCCGCTCAGAATAGGCCTATTTTTATCATTCATTTCTTGCCACACGAGCTCGGGCTCCTCGGTGCAAGACATGACACCGGCGTGGATTAATGGGACTGCAGATTTACGCGGGCACGATCTGAGCTGCTTTGGCTTTTAAGCTCCAATAAAGGTTTAGAAATAGGAAATGAGAAGTGTATGAAAATAGAGTGGCATGTCCAGCTGACCGGCACAGCGAGGAGCGGGCCCGTACTCGGAGCCACGGGAGCGCACTGGTACGAGGCGCGCGGATAATGACAACAGGAAAATGAATGCACACTTCCAAGCTGCCCCAGAAATTGGAAAGCGAGTTGTGTCTAGAGGCATTTGATTTCGGAGGTAAATAGACAACGGAGCGAGATGGTGTACGAGTTGTAGGCTATTTGTGGAAAGGAAGAAAATAATTATTTTTACGCAAGATGTTTACTCTAGTACTTTTGGGGTACTTTCGCCACTGGTTTCCCTTTTTGAGAGGGATAGCAAAGCGATGATGCTCCAGGCCTAGTAGTAGGCGATATTGAATCAAACGGCTGTATTAAACTAGTGTTATTTCACAATAGTTATAGGGCTCAAATTAATTACATTTTTACCAGTTTCTGTTACTAGGCCTATAATTGAGCTAATTTAGTTA
The DNA here is from genome assembly GCA_000787155.1 of Scartelaos histophorus. Classification (NCBI taxonomy): domain Eukaryota; kingdom Metazoa; phylum Chordata; class Actinopteri; order Gobiiformes; family Gobiidae; genus Scartelaos; species Scartelaos histophorus. The sequence continues at coordinate 9,241 of KN512163.1, read as the reverse complement.
ATTTACACATAGCAGAGTAATATAAGACCAAATCGATACTTGTGCAATAACAATATAAACTCATCTCAAGCATCGTTTTTTACAAATTAAAGTTGCACTACATAACATTTCTAGTGGTGGGTCACCTGCCTGTCTCCATGGAAATGTAATTGCTTTGTCTGGTTCCACAGTAGATTCAATCTATCACAAGAGACACAAGCAGGTTATAGCACTACACTGCATTACAATTCAGATCTGTGGAGAGTCGTCTCTATTCACTGAAGGAATGATAGTATTTTGAACAATAGAAACACCAGTGTTCAATAAATACTAGATGGATATGTTTAATGTCATATCATGGAACATACCAGGCAAAGCAATAGCATCTCCATGGAGACAAGCAGATAGTGGATCCTTCACCGGAAGTTTCACAGTGCACATTTATCTCCTGCCCAGCCTCACTGTGGCAAATTGCTAATTTAGTTAATGTTTCACCAGGTGAGGGGGGAGATGTGGAGCCTGTTCCACTTCTCCCCCCTCACCTGGCCTTTGTTCATGCTCACCTGGGCTCTCTGGTCTTGTTCTGTCAGGTCAAAGCTGGCACCAGGCTGCAGTAACACAGACAGCACCTAGTGGTGATATGTGAGAATACAATAGGGCTCCGTTGGCCAATATAAATACAAATGAAAAGTTTAAACAGATGCAAAATCATAACATAATTTCTCCCAATGCAACGTTTATACCCAATAATTATTATTATCCTATATTACACAAAATTGGCTCTTTGAGATGCTTTAAGTCATGTTAGAATGGTATTACCTCCTCAAAAACGTAGCTGGAGTTGTGTTTTGCATGAGTAATTCTTTATTATTAGTCTGTCTGCATCTCCAAAGCTCAAAATGCCCGTTTCCACCTTGTGATGTCATTCAGTTGAAAGGGAATTCCAGGGCTAACATTCCCATTGTCACGTGACATCACAAGGTTGAACAAAGTACTGACTAAATATGCAGGATTTGCGTGTTAAACATGTGTGAATGAAACAAAATAAAGCTCTGGGTCTGTTTTTCATGAGGAAACAGCATTATAACATAGCGTAAGATGGGCCCTTTATGATATATGTGGCTTCTATGTTCATATTTGTTATATTTTATTAGCTAAATCTGAATACAGCATCAAAACTTCAAGAACAAACCTGCAAATCCATATTTGTGTGAATACTTTGCGTGGCTGACAGCTCTAAATTGCCTGCCATTTGAGAGGGCAGGTACATGTCACAGATCCTTTTAATGAAAACCACCCAAAGCTTCTTATGCTGGCCTCCGCATGCACCAAAAACCCTATGATCCCACCCGCACAGACAACAAGCCCGCTGATTAATTTGAGCTCTTTCTGTGAAGAGACGGGCTTAGATAGCCAGATTGTGCCCCAGCCCAAGCAGTCATATTAGACACTCATATACAGTGCCAGAGCATATGGGACCAAGAATATGACTACTCCCATTCTATGAGAGTGCATTAATCCGCTGTATTATGGACCGCTAAACAGTTCATTTGTTTGTGAATAAAAATGATATTTATATTGAATTTGCCCTTTTATTTTAAGATAAAACAAGACAAATGGCATTACTACACTTATATTTATTAAAATTATTCAGATTTACTGCTCAAAAACCTGCACTCTTATTGTCAGCCGCTCCTCCTCTCCATAAATCTGACTTGTAACTTGGCTTGGTGGCATCTCCTGTTTGTTTTCATGGATATAGATAATGCCATACTGTGAAACATTTCAAGCAAGGTAATAACATGTCCATGGAGAAAATGAAATTGTGCCTCCAGCAGATGGCACTACCAGAAAAAAACCTAGTGTACATTTAAGTGAACCTGACCAAAAATGTTACTATTTACTTAAGAACGGACAGTATTATTTTACAATTCTGCAGTATAGAAGTGACCCAAAAGTAATACCAAAAAGTATCTGGAAATCTGAGTAATTGGAAATGGAAAAGGAAAAATGCACATATTCTGTTTCTAAGGAAAATACTACATATATTATAAGAAAGACACTACTATAAGGTGAAATAAACACAAATGTTTTTCATAATGTTGTGATACCCCAATGTTTTTGTAACTTTTATTACTTACAAACGTCCTTGCAGTGGGAAGAGTAACCAACATGTTATAACTTTGGGTAAAATATAGAATTAAAGAATTATAAGTACGGTGTCTGAAAACAAGATTGAGCAGTAACAAAAGAAATTGTGAGAGAGAAAATTCTTTTTACAATCCACTTATATAAAATAATGCCAAAACTCCATACCATTTGATTAAGGCAAAAGTTACGCAACTGCTCAAGTAAAGCCCAGCAAAGATCAAGCCCAGCAAAACTGTCTCAAGTTGTAAAGTTGTAAAAACTGGCAAAGCAGTACATATTGCTGATACAGTTTGCTGTTTTGAAGTAGTCTTTAGACCCACTTGGTTGCTATGCAGAGGTGAGACAGGGTGACAGGTGTGTGTGTGTGTGTGTGTGTGTGTGTGCGTGCATGTGTTGGAACAAGCTCAGGGACAGAGACAGGCTGCCAAAAAGACTCACGGTGAGCATGCACACACCTCTGCTCTGTGCATCCATCAGAATGTCCCTCCACCACACTCTCTTAGCTCAGTCTGATAATCCACTGTCAAGGCTTATCCCCTCATACAAGAAACTGCACTTTTTAGGCTTTGATACGCAAAACTGACTCCTTTAAACCATGTTATAATGTTGTTACCTCTATGGAGTTGTGTTTTGTTTCATTCACACATGTTTGAGTGATCCTGCATCATTATTCTGTTTACATCTCTAAAGCTCAAAATGCTCTGTTCTGCCTTGTGATGTTCAAGTTAACAGCTACATTTTACCTTTAGTTCTGTAGAGACAGGCAGTTTCATGGCTGAAATAATCAATTATTGTATTGAAGACGTATGGATTTTGGAGTACTTCCTGTATCACCGCATGACATCACAAGTGTAACAGAGTGTTTCATGTTTGAGAAAAGAACGCAGCCTAAATATGCAGGATTTCTGTGTTAAACATGCGTGAATGAAACAAAACACAACTCCAGTTATGTTATTGAAGAAGAACATTATAACATAGATCAGAAAATACTTCAACACAGGAGCAAAAAAACTACAATGAATGAAACTGATATAATAATAACAATAATAACATAATTCGTAGATATTTCAGACACATTGTTCAGCTATAAGCACCAATAGTTAAATAGCGTTCTTCACAAGTCTCTTAAGTGTTTAGGTGCAATCCTCTATATACTTACAGGGCTGTGGCAGTGTGGATGTGCCCTCCCTCATCACCTCTCCTCCTCTTTCTCCTCAGGTTTGGTGAAAGTGGTGGTGGTGAGTGGAGGTGTCAGGATACTGTCTGTGACTTCCCCTGAATAACATCAGGCTCATCAGCAGAGGCTCACTCCAGGGGCTCACACCTTAAAGAAGCACTGCAGGGTCTCTTCTGGGGCCCGCTACCACGAGTTGTCACACAACTGCGTACAAATCTGCATAAACAGCTCATTTGTTTGGGAATTAAAGAAAACATATTATGCTTTTGTATAGTTATGTTCGTGCCAGTTGTGGTGAAGTGCTCAATTTTGTTTCGGAAGTAAAAGTGGCGGTGAAAAGGTGGGATGATGTCTTTAATCCATTGCATACAGATTGCTCAAACATGCATAAATCACGCTAAAAACAATGTGAGAGGGTCAATGGGAGGAGGACACAACTACAACATGTTTAAAAGCTCTAACATTTTGCATAAAATATCACCTTTAACGCATCTTGGTAGCAGGAGCTTGTTATGGTTTCTGGATTTGACTGTTGCTGTATTAAAGGGTCTGCATTTTGAACCTTAAGTCAGAAACATGTTTTAGTCTGAAGAAACAACTGTCTGGTATAGTCTCATCTTTTAGTTTTGTTTTTGTTATACTTTGCTACCCTCAGATGAACAATGAGGGAACCATGTACTGTACACAGAGTATTACAATCTCAATGTGTATATATGTAAATGCATTATGTAAAGAGCATCATCCTGACAAGAATAAATTCAAATCAGGCACAGGCCCTTTAGTCAACAGGAAGTGCAAACCTAACTAGACAAAATGAGTCCTTAGCATACAATCTGATAAAAGACATTCTTAATGACACATAATGAGCTGCATATACTCTGTCTGGTGAAGTGCACACCGATGCCTGCAGCCCCGTCTGTGTAACCTAGGTAACTGCAGTTGACCCATGATGCTATGGGCAAATACTCTTATTATTAAAGGACCTTTAGGACACAGAATTGACTATTGTGAACTTTAAGCCATATTAGAATGTTGTTATCTATTTAAAAACATACCTTGGGTTGTGTTTTGTTTCATTCTCCCAGATTCCTTCATTTTTAGTATATCTATCGTACATTTTCTAAGCTCAAAATGCGCTGTTCCACCTTACGATGTCATGAAGCAGTCATTTTCAAGATGCCTTTTATCTTTTGTTTAGCAGAAACTGGTCATTCCAGTGCTGAAATGATCCAAATGATTCTAGTGAATGTGTGTGGAGTTTAAAAACACAGTAGAGCACTTATTTGTTAACCCCATGACATCAAAAGGTGGAAGAGTTTTTTCAGTTTGAGAGAAGAACTTTAAATATGATGCTGTACTTACAGTTTATTGTCTTAAAACAGTAAAACCAACACTTTTCACAACTTTTATAGACCAGAGTGGATTTGCTGTCACTGTAATGCTAAGAACAGCAACCATGCTAACTTCCTGATTCTCTCACAATAAAATGCTTTAGCTGCAGACAATACACAGCTGATCTCAGGCCAGTCATGATAACACATTTTGAAGGGAGATATATTTTAGTAATTAAATAAGTAAATATAGATGATAAATCACAATACTGAAAGTAATTTATGGCACTGACACAATAACCCAAGAGCAGATTTTAACCAAGAAGAAGACGACAAAAGAAACCAACAACAGTGCAAATAAAATGTACACAAACTAAACATTTACCCCTCAAAAATACAGTTAAATATATTAAGCAATAAGTCAGTATAGTAATTGTGGTGATGGGCCTGCACAGGAGCTGCTTACACAATGTATCTGTACTGGGGCAAGACAAAGTTTGATAAAATTAAATGATAAAACTTCAAGTAGAGCTCCATTTCTGTAACTTTTCTGGTGTTTCTATGTGTCTCTAGGTAGTTGTTATTGCTTGCAATGAACATACTCATATCGCATTTATTCATTTGAGGTGTTTCTGTTGTAACTCCTTCTGTGAACAGGGTCGACTCTCCACAGACCTGAATTGTAATGTATACTGCGTAACACTTTAGACAAAGCAATAACGTTTCCATGGAGACAAGCAGGTGACGGACCTTCCTCTAAAAATGTTACCCAGTGCTCTTTTAACAGATTAATTGGTTTGTTTTTTTTTCTGAATACACTTCTAACTTGGAAGCAGAAACAGTTGGAGCTGAAATGTTGTGTGCTGAAGTGTTGCCTGTGGGTGACGAGCTCTAATCAGAGCAGGCCTAATTGCAGTGTGAGCTGAATGAGGAGCCTGGTCACTGCAATAGGATAATGTTGATTGTGTGGATGAGCTGGGAGTTGTGTCTGAATCCACTGGAATGGGGCTTTTTTGGCCCATTACCATATGAGTGGAGCTGGGACAACAGTTAATCCCTCCATGCAGAGCCACAGGTGGAAACAAAACAGAGCAGGGATGTTTTTTAGGGTTATTAACAGGAAAACTAATGTTGTGGGGCTGCGCCATGCTGAGCCTAATAGACTAAGTCTGTAGGTCTTAGGTAAACCAGCCATCCTCCATTTACAGGCTTCTACAGGAGAATTTCACTTCAGCTCAGGAGCAGGCCCAGACTGGATAACAACCCTCATTTGGACTCATATTTGTTAAAAGAAAAATTGGGCTCCTCTTATTGTGTTTGTATTTCGCTGACTTTTGGTTTCTAAATGTACTCCCAATAGCCCTTTTTATTATGAATTGTGATTTGGGCTTTAATATGCAAGCCTATTTGCCTGACTCACCGCTGTACCAGCGGCTGATCTGTATAACAAATACAGAGACATATCCTTCTGGATTTAAAGGCAACAGGCCTATGGCTCTTTTACAAGAAGGAAACTATGTGGAGCCATTTGGATTTAGGCCTACATCATCAGGCCTGTCGTGTGCTTTTTGCTATAATACACTTTTTGATGCACGTTCTGTGATCACTGGCACTAATCACGCAGCACAGAGCTCAAATGCGTGAAAAGTGTGTGTTGTCGTTGCCTGCGTCGGGTGAAATGGCCTGCAAATACATCAAATTAAGAGGCTTTGTTGGCTGGGCTGCGTACTGTTCACAGCTCTGCGCGGTGGATTCCTGTGGACTCCTTGTGCGCCTCTTTAGAGCAAAGCCTTTTCTTTCATTAGTCCGTACTCTGTGTAATCCGCACTCCGCGCCGGCCTCAGAAAACAGCAGAGCCGCTTCACGCCGAGCTTTACAGACTGTGAGTGAAAAGCCTGGTCTTTTACAGAGCCGAGCCCGGCCCGCCGCGCGCAATCACTGCTTTACTGAAGAGAGAGGGGGCAAGTGCATTTCACTGAGCCAAACAAGTCTAACAGGTGGAGTAGCAGGCTAGTTATTCTATAAGCTCCCTTTAAGTCCCTTTAAGTTATAGAGTCCAATGTTACAAGTGCAGCATATAGGTGACGGTCCACATATGCATAAAATACCTGTAGCCCGTTGGAGACACGTGGGCCTAACTTAGGCCTATTGTTTTATATTGATAGCCATGTTTTAAAGAGACTGAGTAGGTATAAAAGTCACATATAATATTCATAAACTTGATTCATGATAATAATGTGCTTCCAATCATAATGAAGGGTTCACAATGATGTGTGTGGATCTCTCTGTCCCCACAATCCAGCATTAGGGGCGGATCCTGCCGGAGCTCAGGCCCAGGGGCGGGGCTGTGCCATGTGACACAGTATGCCTACATTAAAGAGCGAGTCCAGTGCTGCGCCAAGACTTTCTCGGCATTGCCTTACACTCACTCACAGTTGTCACTCCCTCTGTCAGAGTGTCCCTGCTTCAGACTGGTTACACACCTGATCCCACCATCTCCACAGTCTCCACCGGGCCCAAGGCTCCTTGTCAACGCGCTCAGAGGACACAGCCACGGGACACCGAGGCGCCCGCATGCTGATGCTGTGATGTGCAGGCCTGCTGCTGCTCAGTGAGTTCAGACCAGGTGCAGGTCTGACAGCGGAGCGGATTTCTTCAGGTCCTGCACTTTTCCAGCTCTGGAAACGGATATGGCCTCCTCGGGGTCCTTGGACTCGGTCACATCATGTGGCCGGACTGCAGGTGCTGGGGCCCCTAAGAGCCTGGCCTTCTCTATAGACCGGATTATGTCCAAGAGCGCGGATCCTCGGCCTACGGAGGATGGCCGCCCGCTGCTCGGACTCTGCGCCCCCATCCCGTGTATGATCCCACTGCCACCATTGGGCTACGAGCTTCATTCCTGTCGCCTCATGAACTACTCCGAGCTCTGGCGGGCCAGCGTCAGGGGCGCGCTCTGTGGCAAGACCAACTGCAGCGCGTGTGCCAAACCGGACTCCAGTCTGAAACAGCCGCTGCTTTCAACCAGCCGCGTGGTCAAGCCGCAGGTGCTGCACCAGGCCGTGGCCGTGCCTGGTTCTCTGTACTACCTTAATTACCTGGAGTCTGCGTACCCGCAGCACGAGCTTTTAGCCGGGCCCTGGTCACAGGCCTCTTTGGCTGCGCACCAAAGGTTACTGCTGCGTGACAGCGCCAAACTTTCTTCGGAAAAATTGCCAACACCACAATACCCGCATAAGGAGCATCTCCCCGGACAGTTGGACCAGATAGTCAAGGACCACAGTCTGAGCGCGGAGAAGACCACCAACAAGACGCACAGCAAAGTAAACAGCAACAGCGCCGATGGGAAACCCAAGAATTTCACTTGTGAAGTGTGTGGCAAGGTACGAGACACGAGATCTAAATAACATTAATTCAACAGAAAGGCTAAGTTTTACGCACGGGCGATTTGTGATGCAAGCTCAGCTAATGTGGCACGTGTTGGTCACAACTTAATTGTCAGTATTTTATTCATTTATAAATCCAACACCGATAGAAAGAATAGAGATTTTTTCAGGACAATATTGTTTTCCTCGTGGAGGTGAGAGTGTGTGGTGTAGTAACCCTTGTCCTTACGCAGGTATTCAACGCGCACTACAACCTGACCAGACACATGCCCGTGCATACGGGCGCGCGGCCTTTCGTCTGTAAAGTGTGCGGGAAGGGCTTCCGTCAGGCCAGCACTCTGTGCAGGCATAAGATCATCCACACACAGGTGAGTGCGGCTCCGGTCTGTTCCGTTCCGGACCGCTCCAACAACGTCTCTCATGTCTATAATGAGTCTTATATCCGTGTGCCTACAGGAGAAGCCTCACAAGTGTAACCAGTGCGGGAAGGCGTTCAACAGGAGCTCCACGCTTAACACACACGTGCGCATCCACGCGGGGTACAAGCCCTTCGTCTGCGAGTTCTGCGGCAAAGGCTTCCACCAAAAAGGTAGGCTCCACTTTTTTTAAAGCAGGTCGCTGTTTACCAGTCACTCACTATGTAAACCTTCATACAGTCAAAATAGGCCTATAAGCCCATAGCTTATTATTCACTTAACTCAAATTGGTTTACACTTAAAAATATACTACTTTCAAATAATAAAACAAAATATATACATAATAAAGCGGTAAATGCAATAAGGTCATTCTTAAATTCCGATTACTCAGTGAGAGCAAACCCGTTTTGCTGTACGCGTTGAACTTACTGAATTGAATCCGGCACATGCGTACGCAGGACAAAGCACTGCCCGGTGTGAAGACGCTCTCTGCAGCGGATGTGATGGAATGCCGGGGCTGGGGACCATATGCTGGCGCTCTTCTCTATAAAAGCCCAGTAAATAGAGAGGTAATTGCGGGCCATGGTGATGACACGCTCATTGGAAATAGGACATGTCATGTCCATGGACTAATCCCGCTCCGGGACGGCTGCATTTGCTCTGGGTCAGCTGCCAGACCCCGCTACGACGGGAGTCGGGCTTTTGTGCAGCTTGATTTTGAAAAAGTTTGACAACTTCTTGACTCTTGTGAGGAAAGCTCTGATTAACAATGAGACACAGCAATAAAGCAGTATTTACGAAAAA
>KN512160.1:492-12427 GCA_000787155.1 Scartelaos histophorus | reverse complement strand
TAAGAATCTTTAACAGGGTTCTGAATGGACCCTGTTGGCAGACTCCAGGCCCCTGTTCTTGCCTGGTGGTCTTATTTTGTGGTTTGTTGCACAGGGAAACACAACAGAGCAGGGCATTCCACCATTTTATTCACCTGATAAATTAAGTGACAGTTAAGCATCTTGCAAGTATATTTGGTCTATTTGAGAATGTGGCATGGACTAAATGAGAAAGCAAACTACGGAGCATGTTAAGTCTAAATTTTGCTTTCCAGATGGAAGAAGACTGATTTACTGTCATCTGTGATATAGATCTAATTTTAGTTTCCTTATTTTTGATCAAACCTTTCTGTTGGTCAGTTGCACATCTGTAACAAAAAAATATTTTCACTTGGGATAAATAAAAGTAATTTTCATTCCTTGATGAAACCTGTAAATCCAAACCACCACATTCTTGTATTGCCCAAAAATACACTGCAGTTGCTTTTGAATCTGAGTTATTATTTTATTTTTTTTGTGCAATGTTGGTAGTAACAAATTCATTGATAAAGCATATGATAAATAAGGACTATATCACCTTAACATGTGCTGTTATAAAAAACTTACTAAATTAGAATCTCACATGGCTTGTTGTTTTCTTGCACATTCTTCAGAATTAGCTTGACTGACAGTTCTTTGATTCTCAATTGGTAAACACAAATTTACTCATAAACTATTAATTTTAATCGAATGGATTGGTTTTGAAAATTACTATCACTATCAGCTCCTTTTATACGGTCTATGCTGTCAGTACAATTTGTTTCAAAAATGAGCCGAAATAATTCTTTTATATTTAATTCAATCTTGGATCAGCTTACCTTCTGATCTTGCTGCTGGGAACAAATGGAGCTTGAATAGAAGGAAATAGTTTTGTGAAAAATAATTGTAGATTTTATTGGCCTGTGTTTTAGCTTTGACCCTGTTGGCTTCTGTTACATGGCAGGAAAATGTGTGATGATAAAGAATGTGAATGTGCAGCTTTAAACTGCTGATGTGGTGTGCTAGGTCAGTCATATGATCAGACTTACAAAAATGAATACAGCTGACTGCATCTAACACAAAAGAAAAAAACAAAACAACAAAAAACAAAAAAACAGCCATTTCTAACTAGTAAAGTTAAGAAAAGATTTAGTACAAGATTGTCATTATTGTTTTCTGTCCAGACAAAGATGAATGAAGCCCAATGTACAAATAAACTACTTTCTGTGCCGGGTGCTATATTTCATTATCAAATTTGATTGTGAATCTTAGGTTCATAATTTGATTGAAAACTTCTGAATACATGATTTATGGGTTTTTGGTGTTGAACCGTGCAACAAGGTACTAATACACTGTAAGCAAACTACCATGTTTTTCTCTTGTTATGTACAAAATTGCCTAGCTTTTTCTCACAGTACACTGAGCCAATTTCTGTTTCTCTTCAGTGCATCAGTCAAATGTAGTTCTCACCTGTGGCAATTGTAAATGTGAGTGTGTTTTGTGTCAACTGCCTTGGAGATGAGTCCTTGTGATGCTTAAAGGCAGCTTCAGGAGCATATTTCAGATCCAGGCAGAAGCTTGTGGTTCTGAGTTGTGCTGACACTGCACTCACTCAAGTTACTCCTCCAAAGGCACACTGTCTGGAACAGTAGGTTAACATTCTTTTTAGAGCATAAATCAACCCTAAAATATGCTTTTCTACAGACAAATGTTTTTTTCTGGGGTCCAAAATACACACTTCTCCAATACTTGAAGATGAGTCTTGTCATTATTAACTCTTCCTAGTTCAAATAGATTCAAGTAGATCAGGTAGAGTAGCCATACACAAACAAACAGTTTGTCCAAAACAAATATGGCTGCTTATGACAAAAATAAGGAAAAATTACCATAAGGGCCTGAAAATAATCATTTATCATTCTGGAACAGCTCTCCCAGAAAGTGTTCGGGAAGCACGGAACACCATGACCCACTACTGAATCTGACTGGTGGCAACAGTGGTACAAGCCGAAAAATGTAGCCCCAGTTACATCCAGTTGAAAGAAAAGCACAGACATCTTCCCTTTTCACAAATACACAAAGCACGTACCTTCTGCAAGTTTTTCACAAACTATTAGTCCGTATTAATGCTAAAATAGGCTGGACTGCATCTGTCGGTGTTGCCATGTTTGTTTTTGTTTGTTGGGGTGCTTTTTTGGCATATGCACAAACCTCAGTGCTGCTCTGTCCCCTGCTTGTTGTTGTGACTTTATTTTTTTAATCAATTTGTAATAAAGTCAATCTGGAGCTTGCCTCTCCTTGTCCTGAACTGTAAAAATATTAATCTAGATGCATTAATAAATTGTCACAAAGTTTTAATTTATTTGGTTATAGTTTTTGAGTGAAGTAAAACTCTACATGCGTTATGATCAAGACCCAGTCTGTTGTACTTAAACCCCCAGATGTGATTCAGGGGTCCGGGCTCAAACGGACCATGGTGCCTGAGTTACAAAGGATCTGTTGCCACGGTAACGGCTCCAGATCAATTAAGCAGCAGCTGTTCCTTAAATGAGAACAAAACCAGGCTTTCTTGCATTACACCTCTTTGTGTTTACTCTGCCTTGGAGCAAGAGGGTGAAGCTCAAACGACTACACTGCAGGAGTTGTTTATTGAGATTTAACTTTACTTGAGTATAGATAAGAGGTTCTTTTAGTCTAGCTTCTATATAACTTAGCTTGTTTTTTTGCATTTTAGAATCCAAATTATTGTTTTGTTTTGTCATTTGTGTCCTCAGAGCTGTTGATCAGTTTTTGAGTTTGTTTTAGTTAGTGAGCGATGTCTATGCCATGGCGGAGGTCTGAGTTTTTGTAATGGAGTTTATGCATTCCGCTTTTACATCCTTTAATCTTACTTTCTCGGTAATAACAACCTTCAAACCTGGCTTTAACCACCAGTACGGTTGTTGTCATGGTAAAACTTCATGCTTCACAAAGCCACATAAAATAACCCTCATTTTCAGATTTCCTCCTGTGAGTGTTGCTGTTTTGACATGTCAATATGTCCCTTTGCTCAAAGAGTACTTCAAACAAGGCTAGTTAGAGCTTAGCAGGTGTAGAGAGGAAAAGCGGAGTCAGTGGTGCTAGCAGTGGTTGATATGAATCATACAGGTGGTGGTTAAGCAATAGCAGGCACCAGCTAACTGTAACTCAGTCATCTTTTACTTTGCCTTTTGTTTGAGTTACTTTTAACGTTTGGTGGACTGCAGTTCTATTACGCCTGTCAGAATGACACATTTTGATGATTAAATTAAATTAAAGGTAATTTAATTGAAATTATATTGAATGCTCTGTCACTGAAGCAAGATCCTGGTAAACTTTTTTTTCTAAAAGTACAATACTGTTTAAAAATCAATTGCAATAAATGAAAGTATCTATTATAAGTTATAGAAGTTACTAGTTCATCCCTTACAAAAGTTAATGTGCTACAAAAATAGTAAGGTTTCTTACTAGTTTGAAATAAAAGGTGCACACACTATATATGACTGAGCCTCCAAAGTATAGTTTCATGTATATTTTAGTGAATGTTAAGTTTATATATGACATGACAGGCGTCGTAGTTACCATGATGATGTTGAATTGGTGTCTTGACTATGCAATAATTTTAATACTTAAAAACATTTTATTTTGTTCATATGGCATCTTACTACATTTCAGTTCCAAGTGCATTGCAAACTAGAGAATGATAAGTTTGTAAGTGACATTTTGTAATCAGCATCTATCCTTGAGTGTTGGCAGTAAAGGCTATGACTGTGTGTAACTGCAGTGAGGAGGATAGTGTGGATCTTATCAGTGAAAATGTGTTTTTGTGATCAGTGACAGCGCTAGTAAATCCTTATATCCATTATATCTAAAGGATCTGTATCTCGGCCTTCATCCCTCATCTTCATCACTATCATCCCTGCCTAGCAACGCCTCTGCCTGCCTGGTGACCGTAACCCGTGGTAACTACCGAGGAGGAAGTGCATGTCCCTCTCCATCACCTCTCACACAGGCTGTCCTTATGACCACTTCATTACTATGCTTTTCTCCACAGATCCTCCTCCCTTTGACTGACGACACCAAGGAGACTTTGTCATGCACACAAACACATTTCCATTTTCAAGAAGTGTAAAACACTAAAAACTACAAAGCAATCACAATAAAGAAGGGCTTTAGTAAACTACAAAGGGAGAGGGAGAATAAAGAAGAATAAATTGCTGTTATTGTTATTTTAACTACTTCTGCTACATCTCAGTTTAATAAGAGTCACGATAAACAGTGTGTTTTAGTGTGATGATTATTTGGAGAAAGAAAATCACAAGTTTATAATAGTTTATGATTATCAACATGGCTGAAAAATAGTGAAATCTTTCTTTCACTTTCTAATAGATCACCACTGCTGTAGTATGGGGCAAGCTTTTTCAACTCCCTAAGTCGTAAAGTTAGTGTGACATAAACTGATTAAAAGCACTTTTGGGGAGTATTGATTGTTTAGACTCGCCATTATTAAATATTCTTTTTTTTCTTCTTACAATTATATAATTTTGAGATCTGAAGAGAAGGTTAAAATATTACAAATTACAAAGTCAGTAAGAGTGTTTTTCTAAATCAAAACATCCTTTCTTCTATCTACAGTAATTAAATAATCAGCCAATTTTTTTCTAACTTGATTTGCACAAAAGCACTACTAGAATGCCTGTGTACAGTGTGGGGGCATAGAGGTGTTACTGTAATTGTGTCACTTGTTCACAGGCTGGTTTCTCTACACATTCAAGATGGCGGCTATTTTCAGATTTTTTTCCTGCATATTTTTCCAATTAGTTGTGCAATTACTTGGTCTGTGATCATCCTGTTAGAACAATGACAAATTTGATTTGTGTTTCTGATTAAATCTTGTCATGTTACATCACAGTTTGATTATCAAATCATTGTCCTTGAGGTTTTTCTTCAGTACCACCACATACTTTTCTACTGTCTACTACTCTGGGCTAGTACATGTTCAGTCATTTAATAAAATTGCAGGTTGTAAAGAAACAATTTCATATTTATATATTTTTGTTTGTGTTTAAACAGCACTCATACCTTCGCCACTTAAAAACAGGACTAAAAAAATCCACAAAGCGGACCGAAGGAGGGTCTACATCACAACTTAACTGTCAAACCCAGAACCATACGCGGGACCAAACCAAGAGAGCGTGAACATGTGCTGTGTTTAAATGCCTATAGTCTTATATGGTCTTGTATTCTGTAGTATTTATATTATCATAACAGTGGTAATGTTGCTTACATGCACACCAAAATTATTATTTGTTTCCTTCTGATGGTTCTTGTGCAGTTTTGACAGGGAAAATTATGCATAACACACAGGTCACCATGTATTGTTGATGATCAGAGTTATGTTGTGCATGTGTGCACTAAGATATAAAATGTTGGTGTCATTAGAATGTTGTTGTGTGATCTAAATATTTTTTTTTATCTTTTTTTGTTTTTCAGGTGTCGGTAAATCATGTCTATTACTACAGTTCACAGACAAGAGGTTTCAGCCTGTTCACGACCTCACCATTGGTAAGTCTGCACAGGCCACCACTAATGCCCCATTGTATAATTATAGAGTGCTCATTTCTAATCTCCAAGGCTGTAATTACTGTGAACTGGCAAAAATGTCCCTGGCCGTTGCACGTATAAAATGCATTACTTCAAATCAGTCATACTCCACACTGTTGGATATATAACCCACATACTCTGGTTTAGACAATACAAAAAGCAAAATAATCTTTTGAAAGACGTGTTGGTATTTTGAAGCAACTAGTGCCCCAAAACATCTTTCAAGTAAGTATAATATATATACTTAACTAACAACTTAACTTACATCTTTTTTTTATTCTCATTGTTATAATTTCCTGAACATTAACAATACAGTAACCAGTGTCATTCAACAAAAAATAGTCTTCAAAACTCTGAACTCTTGATTAAAAAGACCCAAGCTGATCATTGATCTTTAAAGATAATTCATTGTACAGCCATTATTTTTAACCATTCTGGCCAGTTTACTTTACAATTTACCTTACTGTATGTCAAAGCTCTCCATAAAACTTGCTCAATAAAATGTTAAATTTGTTCTCCTCTCCTCTGTGTTTTGCAGGAGTGGAGTTCGGAGCGAGGATGATCACTATAGATGGCAAACAGATCAAACTTCAGATCTGGGACACGGTAATCAATACACCCCATTACTTTTCATTTTTCCTTTAATCTTGTTGTGGACAAATTGTGAGTTGAGTCTAGCAGAACCAATCTATTACAAGCCAAATTTATTATGAAGTACCAGTCCCAAGGGATGCAAGATACATTGCAACCAAAATAAAATTGTAATTTCATTAGATACAGGTGACAAATTTCAATAATTTGTGGTGTCATAAAGTAATTCTTGAATCTATAATGGCTCTTCTATTTATAAAAACAGCAAACCCCCTAGTTCAAAACAGTAATAATATTTTAAAATGTGTGCTTATACTAGTTGAGCAGTTAATCTTTACTTCTTGGCAATAACCAGTCTGTTTATTTAATTCTGACTAAAACCACATCATGGATAAAGAGAGGAGATGCACCAATACTCATTTAATTATGAGTAAAATGGTAGTCTTACATCCTAAATGAAGAGGGTAAAACTGTGACCAATACTCTCTGCTTTATTATATTAGTTTAAATACTACAGACATCCAGGTAATACATTCTAATGCGTAATAACTCCAATACAATCTACGTGGTGATTTGGTCCAAATAGTCTGCACTGACTAGACTGACCAGCAGGTGGAGTTATTGCTCTATTTTTCACTGGCCAAACTCAATAGCGGCCTCTTGTACCTCTGCTGCTGCTGCTGTGGGGGATCTGCTCTTTATAATGGACACATTGGAGCTGAGCGGTGGAGAGTGACCTTCCTTTGGTTTTCCACATGTCAAGTGGTCCTCTCAATCATTACACTGTGAAAGGAGGCTCTGTGGGGCGCTGTAGCTTTGAATGGACAGTGAAACCAGTGGGACTGGAGTTCAGTTGTGTAGTTTGAACTAGGGATGGTCTGAGATGGATTTTTGAGACAAAACCAATATCCAATATTTGTCCTGTTGCTTTGGCCAATAACCAATATTTGCCAATACCAATATGAATATTTTAAAATTCATAGCAAAACCCACACATTTATGTAGTTATGTTTCCAAATTAACCTTTTATTTTTGTTAAAAAAAAAATAAAAAAAATAATAAAACAGTATAATTTTTCTGGGATCTTAATGTTTTTTTATTGTGTAAACAAACATCCATTCTTCTATTTCCATTGTCATTCACTAGACTGTTCAAAAAGACACATTTGCCAAACTGAGAATGACACGCAAGCACGCAGAAACTGAGGCAGTTTAGAAGTGATAAAGGCCAATAGTATTATCAAGGAAAAGACTTTGATACGGAAATATTGTTCCTTCATAGTCTGAACTTGAACTGAATATGTGTGGATTGCTTTTTCTGTACCAGTATATAATTAAGTGTGCCACCCCTAAATTGATTCAGTATTGCTGTTTTGAAGATATGGACACTTTGAATATGGTATATAATATAATGAAATTGGGCCACAATGACAAATTTTGAAGTACGATATATTGTTGAAGAAAATAAAGACTAACTAATGATAGTATTGGAACCAAACCATAAAGCAAAATTATCAAAAAAAAAATTCTTAATGTACAATATTGCTAAAAATATGAGCTGCAATAATTAACAGAACACTTAAGTAATTCGTTTATATCTATAATGAGTCATAGTACCTCATACATCAACCTTCTACACATCATATCTCATTATTGTACAGAGAGGTAACCAATAGTACCCAAAGTACCCATGATAAATATTGACCCCAAAGGTATCGTTTCATCTATCATGCATATTTATTATAACAGGTCTAGATGAAATGATTAAAAACTTGAACTTTGTGTAGGGTAATCTTTTAGCGAAGGATTTAGCCAACACTTTTGCTCTTTTATGGTCCATTTTACAATATGTTCTTGTGCAATACTTGATAATACCTCCATCACGGTATTAACTGGCATGTTTTGGCACTTTTCTGATGGATTACCAAAATATCATATTATAGTTAACAAAAACATACTAATGCAAATAATTTTTGCCCATGTTGCCCATCCCAGCTTTCATAATGTGTGTGTGTTGTGTGTGGAGGGAGATATGTAGGCCAGATGGCAGACAGACACAGCCTTGCCTCTAGTTCACCCTTATCTATCATTTATTCACTAATAGCATTACTGGGTGACTACCACTACCTGTCTGTTAGCATACTGTCTGGCACTGGCTCATGCTACATTGGCCTGGTGTAACAGATCATCTTTTTTGCTATCTTTTTGTCTGTAGTTGTTGAGATGAGGTCAGAATAGTGCAGCTGCTAACACACAAGCTACTGTTTTGTTTTAGCTAGCAAACACTGAAAACATTGTTACTGTAAAATGGTCAGTGGTGGAGCTGGAGTGAATGAGTATTGTAAAGAAAATTGTATAATGAGATCTTTCTGAATTATATTAGAAAATGAAATGAAAGATTGAATTGAAGGCCATGGGATATGTTAACAATAGGACTGTTTTGGGGAAAGAACCGCATTTACAGAACCAGAAGTGAGATTTTTATATGAAACTTCTACATTTTTGGTATAAAAGAGAATAAGTTGAAGATGCCTCATAGATATGTACTGTTGAATTTCACCTGTAGGACATACATGGTTGGAATCATGAAGTGTAATAAAAAACAGACTAAAACTAAATTCAGATTAGCCTTATATACTTGGTATTGTGTTTCAAAATTGAGACGGGCGGGTACAATAAAACTTGACTCATAGGATAGGGAGGGACAGGGGAGGCAATGATAAACAACAGGTAGTATTGTACAAGGTGACCTGAACTATATACAACAGGTTTAATCCACATAACGCATAATGTGACCTTCATATTGTTCATACAGTGTGAGTTTAGAGAAACAAGCTACACACTCACGGAAAGAAAGGGGGCGAGTTAGATAAATAGGGGAAAAAAACTCCATTGTATCCAATTACAGGCCCTCCTCTGTCCCATCCTCCAGCAGAGACACAGGAAAACACAGAAGTGGATTCTGTGAGTGGATCAGGATTCGAAAAGGCCATAGATTGTCCATTGTTGCTGGACCGAAGACTTAAAGCGGAATCTATGTGTTTCATTGGCTGTTGAACTTAAATATAATGTGCTGTAAAGTGATTGAATTAGGTATGTTTTATTCATTGTTTAACCCATGTGTTCTGTTTTTGACTTCAGGCTGGTCAGGAGTCATTCCGATCCATCACCCGGTCTTACTACAGAGGAGCTGCTGGGGCACTGCTAGTCTATGACATCACAAGGTAACGGCCTGTTTCTGCCACCATGAGGGATATGGGAAAACAATGCTGTGTGGCTGGAATGCTCACCAAGGCAATTTAGCATGTATACCCTCATTAGCTTTAGCATTAGAGTCAGGCGATCCACTGTTTACAAACTCGAGATTAGCAGCAAATGTTGACACGTCTTCAGAAATTATTTATCACGGAGAGTAAAGACCTTCTTGTGTAATTGTGGGAATGGAAAGTACGTAAGACGCCCATTTTGGTTGGAAAATTCCTGGTGCTTCCTTCTGTGTGGTTTTGCAGCCATAATACATTAAATACTCATAAAATATAGACCTATATAAGTGTATATAAACCAACTGGTGCATGTACAATTAGTATATATGGTCCTTTAGTCGTAATACTTTGCCTTGCTTATTTGTAGACCTCATTTAGACCAGATTAACTGTTTTATTTTGAGATTTTATTATGACTAGATACTGGTATTTAGGTATGGCCAAGGTTATTAGAGCAGAACAAAATTCTTGCAAATGATTTGATTTCATTGGATTCTTGTGAAATAGATTTCATATCGTCATCATGTTTTCGCAGAAGGGACACCTTCAACCACTTGACGACCTGGTTAGAGGATGCTCGCCAACATTCCAACTCCAATATGGTCATCATGCTTATCGGTAACAAGAGGTGAGTCCCTGTCTTTGCACAGTACTCTGTATATCACAGGCTTAGGAATAGTTTTGGACACATGTAAATGTTAAAGGTGGACTATGCAACTTGTCCGGCTTAGGGTCTACCACCTTCTAGTCTCCATAAAGATGTTAATGTATTGCTTGGAATGTTCCAGAAACAATAATCTCAGACATCTTATCCATAGAGACAAGAACCAACGCTCCACCATAAAACTTACATAGTGTTTAAGTCCCCTTGTTGTTATAGCGGGCATCTAAGGTTTCTGTTGTTCTGTGTTATGGTGCATGAAAACATTATATTGAATACTAAGACTTGATTTTCAAAACCACCAGTAAGAAAAGGGGTCTAGTAACATTTTATTTGTGAGCTAACCTCTCAGCATGCAGAGACTCATGTGGCTTTGGCCTTCCAGTGAGAAATCGAAAGCATGCTGTGTTCTTGTTATATTTTTAGCAAGTTATTTTTTGTTGTTTAATATATTTGTACCAATGCAACACAAGTTTCATTCATTTACCATTTTAAAATGCAAAAAAACACTTCTAACATAAAGAGTTTTTGCTCTTGAAAACGTCCAAGGTTTGTTTACATCAAAGAACTGAATATTGATTTATGGAAATGTCCCAACAGCATATGATGTACACAGATCATAATGCTATTTTATCCTCACAGGCCATACATTGAATTGTCAATGCATTTTATTGTGAAAGATACACTTAGCCTTGATGTTCTTTCATGTTTGTACAGTGACCTGGAGTCAAGGAGAGAGGTGAAGAAAGAGGAAGGAGAGGCATTTGCGAGAGAACATGGGCTCATATTTATGGAAACTTCAGCCAAGACTGCCTCTAATGTCGAGGAGGTGAGCACCCACACATGCACTAAACATTACTGTAATTTGTCCTGCCCACACATGGGCTCAATCATGTTATGTGCAAATTAATTCTGCTTTAAAGGGTGGTCAACATGGGTGACTTTTTAATGCGGGTCGTATAGTGCATGCATTTTAAATGTTATTTGCATCTTTGGATACAGTCTTGGATATGGTGAAGTCCTTTCCTATGAACACATTATAATTTTAATAGATACCTGACCTTAAAAGAGACCTTAAAAGTTTCTGGCTGCATTATTAGCAAAAATGAGTGCTACTGATTGTTAAAGTTAAACATAAAATAAGATCAGCTCAAATGATAAAATAATACTGTTTATATTTAAGAATGTTTCCTACAGATCTCACGTTCCACGTAATTGGTGATATGGGTGATCCTTATTTGGTTAAATTGTATTTTTAAACCCTTTTTTCGCTGCTATTTGATACTATGATGATGATGCTATCCATTTGTGATATTAGTAGTAACAAACTTACTAATTATTCTCCAGATTGGTTGTAAACATTGAGGGAAAATTGTGATAGTCATGTTCTTTTTAACAGGTTTCAGTGTGCCACATTCTGAATTCTTCTCTGAAATTGCACTTAACGGCATTTATCTCAAAACATTCATTGCTGGGGGTAAAACCTGGTGGCCCTATCATTGTATCGTCTACTGCTGTGAACCTGTAGTGCTGCAGCTCCTGTCATGGTTCCACACTCGCATACATACACACACACCGACACACCGACATATTTAGCATCATGGGGCACATTTAGCTCCTTTAGCTCCACCTGCTCCGCCCCTCCGTGCGACACACCCCTGCTGCCGCTGCTGTTGTAATGAATGCACGGTGTTGTCCTGGGGGAGCCCTTCCTCACTTATCCAATCACATAAATAATCCCATCCTACACAGCGCAGCATGCCAGCCCAGGGCACCTCCGATAGAGACCGCGTGTGTTTACATTGA
>JACN01076205.1:0-10336 GCA_000787155.1 Scartelaos histophorus | reverse complement strand
GTGAGTGGGCTTGCATCTCCTTAAACCCATCAATCTCCATGAAGTGACATAGTGTAGCTTTAGTTAGCCTGCTCTGACTCTGCAGTCTCACCCCATTCAGAGAAACTAACAGCTTCCCCAGACCTGAGAAGGATTCAGAAACACATTATTAGCAGCACACGTAAACTGTGTAAACCTGTCCTCATCCACACCCTTCCCTCACCTACTTATTGCTTCCATATGGCTCTCATGAGCGACCTCTGTGGGGGGTCATTAGCTGCTTCCTCCCTGCACCACACATACAGTGTGTCACATTCTCCAGTAAAAAATCACCACTGAAAAACTCTTCACATCACAGGGCTCTGCGGGTGCCAGGTGTGTCTGAGCCATGCAAACAGCAGCTGTGCACTTTAGCATTAGTATCCACACTATACATTACATAAAATCTTATTACATTAGATTTTACTAACATGAACTACTTTAATTTATAATCACATCTTACCTGTGCTACAGAAGTGTACTTCATCTTCATAAACTGTAAGTGTGAGAGGAACTGTCTGGGCAGAATATCTGACATATGGCTGAGGAGAATCACATGTGGTATTTTTAAGATTGAGACAAACTCCCCCAAAAAAATACCTGATCTGAAGGAGCTGTAAGAAACACAAATGTTCTTTCTGCTGTGTTGGGAGTCATGTATTTGGTCACACTCAGATGAACAGGAACAGCTTTACTGATAAAAGACGAGTGCGTTTCTGACCCTGTCACATAGAACAGGGTCAAATTGACCCTCTCAAACATATGCTCCTTTAATTTGGACTCGTGTGGTGGGAAAAAGTCATTGGCTCAAAGCAAAAACAAAAATTTATGTCCACTTTGACCCCAGTGTGAGTCTGAGCCCAGAGGTCAGAGGTCAGAGCCTAATTTGGACTCGTGTGGTGGGAAAAAGTCATTGGCTCAAAGCAAAAACAAAAATTTATGTCCACTTTGACCCCAGTGTGAGTTTGAGCCCAGAGGTCAGAGGTCAGAGCCAGGGTCAGGGGTCAGGGGTCATTCTCACAAGTGTCTCTGGTTAATACAGTCAAGATGCATTAGACTTAGGTAGAGTGACAGGGCATGCAGTCATGACGATTTGTTTGAAAATTTTGAAAGCTCAAGGTTAATCACTTGGGTAAAGATTTGCGTAAAACTTGTAATTTGATTTAAAGAGGGGACGTTATGCAAAATAATTTATTTAACCAAAAAACAAAGTGAAACACATTAATACGCGATGAATATAGCATTTTCAAAATGATAAAAACAAAATATCGTGATCTATGTTACATACACCCCAAAGATGTCAAATAGCTCCTCTTTATAATCACTTTAAAAATTGCTAAGTTATTAAATATTTCACAGCTCGGAGTAGAGCCGCTGCTCCTTCACGAGGGGAGGAGCCAGAGGAGGCTACTGAGGTGGCTCGGGCATCTGGTCCGGATGCCTCCTGGGCGCCTCCATCGGTAGGTGTTCTGGGCATCTCCCAACAAGAGGAGGCCCCAGGAAGACCCAGGACTCGCTGGAGGGTCTATGTCTCCCGGCTGGCCTGGGAATGTCTCAGGGTTCCCCCGGAGGAGCTGGAGGAAGTGGCCGGGGTGAAGGAAGTCCCCGGATAAGCAGAAGAAGATGGACAGATTGATAGTAATGGTCCTGTGTACTTTTACTTAAATGTGAATAGACCTAACCAATCTTAACAGCTAAACATGTTCAAATCAGATATAGTTTTTGTAATGTTGATTTATTCTTAAGTATAATTTCCCATGTATTTGTCTTACGATTATCGAAGAGAATGACACATGACTGACAGATGACTCTTATTTGGGTTGCTGATTCAATGCTGAATGCTGATTCATTGCCAGTGTGTTTAAACCTAAAATTCCTCTCTGATCTGAACAGTAACTCCCTAAACTCCAGAACCTGTATTGATCCAGAGTCAGTGCTAGTGCAGCCCCTGCAGCTCAAGGAGGGAATTCTGGAGGTTCTGAGCTCCACATGAGGCCTGGTCTGTCCATAAACTGAAAATGAGACACACTTGGATGTGTCTCTGTCTGCAGATTAAGGCTATGAGGACACAGGTTCAGTTGTGGTTGTGGAATCTTTTCTTAAAGCAGAAAGAGCACAGGCTACATACAGCTTCTTTAAGTACAAATTCGGCAGCAGTAGTTGCATTGGAGTACATTATTAGCATGTAACTGTACTTTTTAAGTCTATGCAACAGGCTTTTGAGACACTTCTACATGATGAGGTTTTGTTTATCTTCTTCGTTCACTGTAATAATGTAATCTGGCTGGTCAGGTTTTACTTGCGTAGTTGTCTGTTGCCAGAGTGACAGCACCATGGCGCCCTCTGCTGGTAAACACTCACACTACATTGGCACACACAGGTCAGACCAGAGTAGACTAGACTAGAGGATAATTACTGAAGAATCATTTCCTGTTCAGTGCCAGGAGAAAGAACAGTCCATTTGTCTTGTGGTCTAAAAATAGCGAGCACCTCGTGTGAGCAGGACACAGCAGCGACACTAGCATGAGCAGACTGTCCAAATGTACTAAAGAACTCAAAAATAGAAATACTTTTATTATCTGTGACACTGCTCCAGCCCTCCATCATCATCAGAATGCTCCATATTGAGGAATGGGGGTGACTGAAGGAACTGACATTAAAGCTTAATGCTAAAGATTTGAATTTAAACAAACAAAAAAAAGAAATCCAAAATAATAGAAATGTTTCTTTACGGTTCTAATAAGAAATATAGGCTGCTCAAGTTCTTCCTCACTTTCCGTCTGCATTCAGAGCATCCTCATTATTGATATGATGAAGCTTTTTTCTTTAGCTGTAATGGCAGTTTTGCCATTACAGCTTACAATAATTAGTATGCTAATACGCACTTACAGATAATCAAACAAAGGATGCCGTGGACTTATTTTAAACTCAAGAGCTGCTTATACATATATCTGTACTGGGACAAGACACAAAAATAATCAACAGTTTTAAATTTCCAAGGTAGAAATCGGTAAGTTTGGAAAAATGGAAATGGAAAAATAATGTTTTTATCCTCAAAATAGCATCCAAGCTTGACAAAGGTAGCATTTCTATGGGCTGATATTTGTGCCCACTCGACTTGAATTTGAATATCTAACACTGAATTTGTATCACAATATTTGAAACTGAATTTCCTTATCTGAATGCTTGCATTGCAAATCTGAATGTAAATATGATCATTTGAAATTGAATTCCTTCATTTTTGATCCCAATATATATTCAGGTTCAGTTTGCATAATTCAAATTCAGTTCTTCAAATTCAATTTCAAGTTAATGTGTGCCAAAGGTCACTTTAAAATCAGAGCAATCGAGCACCGACACAAATCATTTGCATTGTCAAATTCAATTCGAGCGGGCACAAATATCAGCCCATACATTTCTGATCAAGTATGTATTACAGGCAATAGATAAAATGTAAAATTATTGTAGCGTCATCATTTCTGTATTTGTCCAGTAAAACTTAAAGAGCTAAACAGAGTGGTTTTCACTTGTATATTCTGTCCTATAAATGTTATGAAATTCTAAGGTTAATCCCACATTCTCCATTGAAATCGCGTTCTGTTCCACCTCAATTTTGCCTCCAATCCAGATTTTAATTTACAAACTTTTATAGAGAAAGTCTTTCTAAACCTATACATGCAGAGGAGAAGTCAAGTTTTATTTAGAGCCCCTTTCCAGCCCAGGGCTTTATACACACTTTCCAGTACAATCATTTGTGAAATAAAAAAGTTCAAATAATTTACAAAATATACATACATTTACATAATACAAACATGCCAGTACAAAGATCATGATGGAAAATCAACAAAACCATAAACTGACCACTGTGAAGCTACGGCTTGACCATTACTAAGCAGCATAACATCCAACTATTTCAACTCGCAGTGAAAAAGATCTAGTGCATCAGTCCCTGAGAGTGCAAAGAGCACATAAAGGGCCTCAGACACTTTTTCATGGATGTGATCATGTGTCTTGCCCCAGTTCCCATATATTGTATAAGCAGCTCTCAGGGTCAAAGTGAGTCTGCTGCAGTGTGTATCTGTAAACATTTAAGAACTGTTCTATTTAGAGTCAATGAGAAGCGCGCATTAGCATGCTAGATGTTTACAATGAACTACACTTGTCTCTTGATGTCTGTACATTAGCACTAGTGTTGGGGGTGGTAGGAGAGGGTGCGGTGGTAGCTCATGTTGGCCAGTGTGTCGTTCTTGGTCATCTCCTCTACCACTCTGCGGCTCTTATCCAGCACACCCTCGTAGAACCTCCTCAGCTCCTCCATCTCATCCTCCTTCCTCTTCAGCAGAGTCCTCTGCTCGTTCCCGTCATTGAGGGCCTTGTTGAGCTCCCTCTGGTACTTCTCCTCCACGGCCCTCTCCATGTGCTTCAGCTGTTGTTTGTATTGCGCCCTCAACTCCTCCTCCCTCTTTTTTAACAGTGCCGTCATCTGGACCAGAACACAACAGTGATGAGAAAGGTTTAAGTCAGTTCCAGTGGTACTGGCCAAAATGTGATCTTATGTCAAGATTCTGCCTCATGAGGTTAGGTCTGCCATATGTGACGAATAAAATGGACTAAATGCACTTATTCAGCAAAGAAAGAGGCCACACCATTCTGTCCACGTGTCCTTGGGCAAAATGAAGTGTAATAAATTGTAGTGTTCATTGGCAAAGATTGACTGCCTTGCTTGACTGCCCCAGGGCAGCTGTGATAACAGTAGTACAGTAACTGAAGTTACTACCACAGACAGGGAGGGTTACATGAATGAATCATGACTTCAGAGTAGGGGTGGGCAATATATTGATATATCGAATATATCTAGATCTTTTTAAAACTCGACATGGATTTTGACATATCGTATATATCGATATAATGCTAATATTTAATCCTGCTTTGCTTCTCTGTTCTGCCCTCATTGTTTCATTTTTCTTCCTTGTGTCTCAACATGAGGCGCCTCAACAGGAGGACACACAACTCGTCTCTAAATGCCGAAAACTGGTGTTAACCAAAGCTTCTAGCACCACGAACCTTTCCCACCATTTACAGCTTGTTGTGCCCTGATAGCTAACTTTTTTTTCAGCAATATGCAAATTAGCCATGTGGTTTAAAGTTTTGTTTCTGTGAAATGTCAACAAAAGGGCTGATGTGGCTCTGTGGTCTTTATGGTTTACATGTTGTAAAGTTTATTTATGCTGAAGATTTAAATGAAGAATCTGCTGTAGTATTACTTGTACAACAGTGTTTGGAAACATTGGGTTTGATCTGCGCAGTGGATTGTGGGAAACCTCCTTACCGCTGGTGAGGAACATGGATCTATTAAAATAAGGAACCTCCCGAGCTTCCTCTGCTAAAAGGTGTTTATTTCTTCCTTTATTTTACAGTTAAAATTATTATTTTATACAGGGATTTTTATTTTGTTTTTAATGTTGCAGAAGCACTTTAATACACCTTCCTATATGAACTGACAACTTCTTTGCAGCTCAACATTTTTGTTTTTACAGTAGTTTTGGGGGGGTTATTTTTCCTGTACAGATATTGAGATATATATCGTATATCGAGATATAGCAAAATATATCGAGATATATTTTTTGCTCCATATCGCTCAGCCCTGCTTGAGAGTCAAATTTGTAAGTGTAATACCAATTTTAGAAAGTATTATTGTGAAAAATGTCTTCGTGGACCTTCTGCCACATCCAGCATAAGTATAAGACTAAGACCATAACATTTCTGTGAACCTGTTTTCAGACAGATCATCATGTCCCTCTCCTGCCTGGCATGCTGGTGTGTGCCAATTTGTTCTAATGTGTGTTCAGGTGTGTTGGTGTGTTAGTGTGTGTTCAGGTGTGCTAGTGTGTGCTAGTTTGTGTTCAGGTGTGCTAGTGTGTGCTAGTGTGTGCTAGTGTGTATTCAGGTGTGCTAGTGTGTGTTCAGGTGTGCTAGTGTGTGCTAGTGTGTGCTAGTGTGTGCTAGTGTGTGCTAGTGTGTATTCAGGTGTGCTAGTGTGTATTCAGGTGTGCTAGTGTGTGTTCAGGTGTGATTGTGTGTTCAGGTGTGCTAGTGTGTGTTCAGGTGTGCTAGTGTGTGTTCAGGTGTGCTAGTGTGTGTTCAGGTGCGCTAGGGTGTGCTCAGGTGTTTTAAGGTGTACTCAGGCATGCTAGTGTGGACTGGGGTTCCTACCTCCACATATGTGGGGTTGCTGTAGAACTCTCCTCCGTTGGCTTGGACCATGCGCTCCACCTTCTCCAGCAGCTGTAACACTTGGGAGCGGTCATCGGCCCTCTGGTTGTCCAGTGGGTGCCACCGGTTTCCCGCGCGCTGCAGCACCTCCTTCAGCTCAGGCCCCGGGTCTGTGAGGGCCTGCCGCAGGGAGATAGGGTCTGCGTGTGTGAACAGGACCAGAGTGTACTTCCAGGCTTCGGCACCAAATATCCTCTCCACCCCGTCCACAGCGGCGCGCTCCTCTGGGGTGAAGCGGCCCACACACAGCACCAGCAGCAGGGCGTGGGGTCCAGGGCAGGACATGTTCACACACTTGGACACCTCTCGGTCCACTTCCTCCTGGCTCAGGGATGTGTCAAACAGACCTGGAGTGTCCACCACAGTCACAAGATATCTCCCCACATGACCACTCTTCTTCCTGCACTGACGGGTCACTGAAAACACACAACCAGTGCTGGGAATAATGCTGTTTAAATATAATGACATATATACATAATATAATAAGTAATTTAACTAATTTATCTGCTGTAACACAGTTATAGTTACTGTCAGTATAATTTGACTGTGTATTCGACTATGAGCCTCAGCTGTGGTCACAGATCAGACCAAGCTCTCGTCTCATTCACAGCAGCTGTCAAGTTTTAGGACATGTAGATTGTTTTCTGCAACATTTGACAATAAGGTGGTGTACAGAGATGTCTCGATTATCTGGTTAATAGCAGGAGTGGAAAGTAACGAATAATAAACTCTCTCATTACTGTAATGAAGTAGTTTTTGAATGTTACTTGGACTTTTTAAACAGATTTTTAAGCCTGCACATTTACATGAGAATAATGCTACCATTCAATTGTAATTTTACATTTACATTTCATTTTAAATTAAATACAGAGTACTGTCCCAATCTTAATGCTAATGCATGGCTGCCTCACCTCTGTAGGTGTAGAAATGAGCAAAGACAAACTCGCATAACAGCACTGCATCCAAGTGTGTTTCATTCGCAGTATATGGACAGACCAGACCTCATGTGAAGCTCAGAACCTCCAGAATTCCCTGAGCAGCAGAGGCTGCACTAGCACTGATTTTGTCAGTCACTGAGGGTTCAGTTAGATTGTAACATTAAATTCATAATCATAATTTTGTATTTGTTTGATTGATTATTTTATTTATAATTCTGAATTGCTAGAATGCAAGAGTGGACATGAATATAATGTGCGGCCATTTGAGTGTATGTAAATCATGGCTTCCAATGGTCACTGTCTATAAATATATAAATATACAGACCCACAAGCCGGGCAAGGCCATACACTGCACTGGATTAAATAAACAATCGACTCTGACGCTCCATTCACAACTAACCCCCAAATCACTACATGCCCCACTGCTCCAGTCTGCCCGTCCTGTCCACTAGAGGGTGCTGTGTACCCTGAGATCCTGTGAATATGGTGCAAACCATTCATAATTGGAGAATAAATGTGACTTTTTGGCTCTGCTGATAAAAATACAACATACTGATAAAGTACAGTTACTTCTATGTGTTTAAGACAATATTACATAAAGCAGAATTAATTTGACCATATTTTGACTCCACTACTGAGAAACTCCATGTATACCTGATGCTGCGCTGACGGAGGAGGTGAAGGCCTGCTCTCCCAGGATGGTGTTCCCACTGGAGCTCTTCCCCACCCCGGTCCTACCCACTAGCACCAGGCGAAACACGTCTAAGGAAGAGAGCAATATACTGTTATGATTCTTTTGGTCACACCATACTCTATACTGGACTAACAAGACGCTTAACATTGTCATTAAATCTATAATGGGTTTAGTTTTGTCATTTGGTATGGGATTGTGAGACTCTTTAAACATTATCATAACTACTCACCTTGTATTATTGTACAGACACTGTATTAGTGGTAATCCGAGAGGTCTCCCATCCAAGTACACACTACTAACCTTGCTTAATGTCTGAGATCTGACCAGCTCAGGATTTCACAAGGAGGTTTGGTTTAATTTTGATTTAATTTGCCTGCAATAATGATCCTTGTTTGAACTTCACATGGGACTCAAACAACAAGCCCAGGATACAAATCATCAATACAAAATGATTGCAACCTGTCAAGACTAAATAAAGTGTGTGTATAGAGGCTTTGCATCATCACGTGACTCCATAGCAACGGTAACTACGCCGC
Source organism: Scartelaos histophorus (assembly GCA_000787155.1). Taxonomy (NCBI): domain Eukaryota; kingdom Metazoa; phylum Chordata; class Actinopteri; order Gobiiformes; family Gobiidae; genus Scartelaos; species Scartelaos histophorus. The sequence goes on along the minus strand of JACN01076205.1, from coordinate 1,877 downwards.
CATGACACCGGCACGCTAGATCAAACATGGCACTAAACAGAACAAGCAAAACTCTCCCCAATTATCTTAAATCTCTAGCCTCAGATGAATGAAAAAAGTACATGGAACAGCTAAAATACATCTCTAATATTGATCCGTACAATGTGAGAACCAATTTCTAATTGATAGAATCATGGCCTGAAGTAGAATCTCTGGATATATCAAACTACTTGATCTTTGCGACCAGGAGCTACACCAAAGACCAGATCAAGGCTTATAAAAGTATAAAACTTATATACATATAAAACGTATAAAACTTTACTTCTTCAGGCTCTTTCTCTAAACTTTCACGGGTCATTAATTCTCCATGATTTCCATATCCAAAAGAGAGTTTGGTTTGTGTTTCTGTCCAAATCATCATCACATTTACAGTCTGAGTGGCAGCAGAAACGGTGTTTTCCAACTCGCATAGAACCATGGCACCCACGTTTTCTTTATTAACAACGTCTTCTAGAATGAATCGCTTTTTGCGAGCGGATCTAACATTCGCAAGTATTTTTTCGTGTCCGATTCTTTCAAAGTTCAGCTCACAGAGTCTTCGATTCATGTCCTTGATCTGGTCTTGTGTAGCTATTCTTTCAAAGTTCAGCTCACAGAGTCTTCGATTCATGTCCTTGATCTGGTCTTTGGTGTAGCTACTGTTTGCAAAGATCAAGTAGTTTGATATATCCCGAAATTCTACTTCTGACCATGATTCTATCAAATCCAAGTAGAAATTGGTGCTCACATTGTATGGATCGATATTAGAGATTGATCTTAGCTTTTTCAGGTAGTTTTTTCGCTCATCTGGGGCTAGAGATTTAAGGGGATATATATTTGGGGAGAGATGGCACATGCTTGTTCTGTTTAGCGCCATGTTTGATCTGGTGTGCCCAGTGTCATGGCGGTGTAGTTACCGTTGCTTTGGAGTCACGTGGCAGTGCAAAGTCTTTATAAAGTACAAGTGTAAAGTATAAATGACATTATGTGTTGGAAATACCACAGGTACTTGAAAACATGCTTTAGATGGGACAGTAGGATGAGATGTAGGGCTGGTGACCATGGAATCTGAACAAGTCCTGTCTGTGTCTGCTGGAGTATCATCTTTAGTGTAGTTGTTTCATGAGAATCTGTCCACAGAGAGCTACAAGCAATTGCACCACAGAATTGTCACCTGCCTCTGCACAGTACAGAACGATGTAAACCAGCCCTTCAAGCTGATGAGATGTTTGGTGACTGTGTGTGGACTCTCACCTCTACTGTCCATGCTCCACCTCCTCCTCTGCTCTGTGCAGACACAAGAAACATGTCAGACATAACATCATCTGATCCTAACTCTGCATCATCTGCTGCTTTGACCCTCTCCTCTGGATTAAGTGTGCTGAAGGTGACTGTAGTGTACCCATAAACTGAGTGTACCCCAGCCCACAACGTACTGGAACCGAGGGTTTTAACTCCGGAGAAACGTACTATGCAGATCAAAAGTATGAATAAAATTCCAAACAAAGGCCTATATTTTTATGACGAAATATTACGCCCAAAATCTGCTTAGTCTACACCCGGAAGTAAATCATAGTGGAAAATACGGAGATACTGCTGGATTTCAAAAGTGAGAGAAAAAAACAAAACAAAACAAAAAACGCGTATCAGAACGCGTTAAACCTACAGACTGCAAGACTGTAACGCATTTTATCACGATGCTCGTTTAAATATTTTCATGTACGCTGAAGAGTAGTCATAAAACTTCAAATAAAACTTTAACAAGAAAAGTCGCACTTACGGCTGTCAGCCATTGCTCCTGCTTTTGATTTTAAACAGTCAAGGCGGAGCTTAAATCCAGTTACAAAATAAAGCAAACA
>KN512156.1:0-12488 GCA_000787155.1 Scartelaos histophorus | reverse complement strand
CAAAAAAAAAGCAAAAAAAAGCGAACAAAATGTCCTTAATACAACAGTGGACACGGTAAGTGCTATATTTCAAAACTATAACTGCATTATGTGGACAAAATACAGTTTTGACGGAGATAATTTTTAAAACATGAAGAAATTGATGAACTAATCAACATTAGAAAGAATTAAGAACTATTGTTTTTTTCTATGGCGTCTTTGCTGGGTTCGTCGTCTAAATGTCCATATTGTTTTGTTTGTATCGTTTTTCTCGTGGTTTAGGAATTCGGTTATTACTATCAAGTTTGTATTCATCACAAACTTCAGTTGTTCTTAAGTCACAGCATATTACAAGGTGGCAGACGAACTATCCGTATGTGTTTGCTCTAATGTTGAGAGTATGATATTTACTGTGCATTAAAAAAGAACTGCATTATAATTTTTCTCTTTATCCTTTTTAACGAATTTTAGCCAATAAAATGACCAAAACATTTCCTCGTGACAAGACTGAAGGAACAATTGGCCAATCAGCAAATTTCCCTTTAAAGGGCGGTGCTTAATTGATTGATTGTTGTACTAGCCAATCAGCAAAAAGCATTAAACAGATTAGCCAATAAAAGCGACCAAAGGGAGAGGTTGTTATGGTGGTGTAAGCCAATGAGCAATCTCCTCAGCGTGACGCATCCTCCCATCAGCTGTTTTTGTTTTGTTGTGGGGCTACTGGAAGTTATAACACAATAATCACATCTGTGTCTTATTGTTGAAGTATAAAGACTTGTTAATGGAATATCATAGCTGATATTTAACAAACTGATGATTAGTTGTACCGATTTGAGTGGCAAACTTTGGCTTTTGAACCACCCAGATCTATCCGGACATTCCTCTCCCGAAGAAGAGTGTGAGCGTGGCGCTTGAGTCTGGGAGCGGAGGAGGGGACACTGGTTCCGACTGGAGCTCAAGGCCTTCGACCTCGGCCAACAAGAGGAGAGGGATAATCGGCGGCTGGGATGGAGCCCCAGGAAGCACCGGACGGCCCCGACGCCCAGCAAGGCTTCATCTGCGCCTCGTTTAACCAGGACACCACGTAAGCGACCTCGGCGCTCCCAGCAGTGAACTCAATCTTCTTGATGCACCTGACTGTTGCATAATATTTCACCACCACGTAGGCTTGGTTTTGTCTGTCCAAAAAGATAGATACTAAATGCAAAATGTTACTGTCACTTGTGAAATTGTGTTTATTAGGCTACACCAGTGTATCCATCAGACAGTAGTGTTTTGGCCTGTTGCCTACATAATAGTAAGACATAATTAACTATTTTCTTTGCTCCACGTTTGTGCTACTAGTTATTGGTTAGACAAAGGGATCCATTCAGTTCAGTTACAGGGTTGGACTCTAAACTTAGCAGGTGGGGACACAAGAGCCAAAATAGACTTGGGAGAAAAGAAAGCAGATTTGTAGACTTTACAGTCTTTCTAAATATAGACCTGTCATAATTATTGGTGTAGTAACCCTTTGACTTTTTTACAATCTCTGACCCGAGGTAATGATAAGGCTGTCTATACAACAGTAGTAAAACTTCAGTAGTGTAAATTATTTGATCTCACAGCCAAATGTCTTATCATTTTAAAGGCCATGTTTTAGTAACTTAACAACTTACAATACATCAAAGGTACATTATCATAGGAAGAATTATGTTTTGTAGGCCATACTGGTGAAAACTGTTTTGTTTGTTTTTTTCTTTGTTGGCTTAAAGTGTTACAATTCTTATGAATGTAAAAAGACTGTTATTTGTAGGTCTCTGTCAATGGGGACTAAGACCGGATATCGGCTATTCTCTGTAACATCTGTGGACAAGCTGGACTGTATCCATGAAGGAGGTAAGATTGCCACACAATACATTGTTGTTTTTTTGTTGTTGTTTTTTAAATCAGTTCAACACATTACTTGGAATTGATGGCATTAAGTTCTGTGGTCACCTTAGTTTGGCTGTGTCAAAGAGCTGTGTCAAATAGGCCAAAACATGTTTGCTTAGCTCCAGTGAATCCAAACTAAATGTAGCGAGCTATCTTGTTAAGTTTAGAAGGAGAGAACTTATTTCTAACTTGGTTTCCTCATCCGACACATTCTTTGTCAGGTAGCCATTTTGTACATTGTTTTGTTTGGAAAAGTGTTACAGACAAGAAATATGAGTAACACACGATATTATTTAACTTTAATAAAGCACAAAGAAAGGCTTAATTCACAATGAACATTATGCTTTATTAAAGGTCCATATATTATGCAAAAGTTGAAAGTGAGTCTTGCGTGCTTTAAGCCATGTTATAATGTTGTTACCTCAACAAAAACCTGGAGCTGTGTTTTGTTTCATTCACACATACGAGTAACTATTTATTATTAGTTGGTCTACATCTTCAACACTCAGAATGCTCTTATGATGTCACGAAGTGGTAGTTTTCAAGTTAACAACTACCTTTTACCTTTAGTTCGGTAGAGATTGGAAATTCCAGGGCTGAAATTATCCAAATTATTAAAGTGAAGGTTTATGATAAAAACACAGTGTAGCACTTCCTGTATTACCATATAACATCACAAGGTGGAACAAAAGGTTTTCTGTTTGAGAAGAACTGCCTAAATATACAGGGTTTGTGACTTAAACATGTGTGAATGCAACAACTCTAGGTATTTTGTTTGATGAGGAAACGACATTATAACACAGATCCAAGAGTAGAGTAATATTAATACAGTTAACGGCTGTAAATATTGTGTTATTGTAAAGTTTTACCAAGATGCTACAGTCATATTAAGGGTTCAAAGTGTTATTATTTTGTCAGTTGAGTGCCCAGATGTCTATATAGTGGAGCGGTTATTCTCCAGCAGTCTTGTTGTGGTGGTCAGCCTTTCCATGCCACGTCGGATGAATGTCTACCACTTCAAGAAGGGAACCGAGATTTGTAACTACAGCTACTCCAATAACATCCTTTCTGTCAGACTCAACAGACAGGTACAGACTAAAACTATATTTCATGGTTTAAGGTGGTGAAAGCTTCTACTGATAGTTGTTTTCCTTAGCGATTGGTGGTTTGCTTAGAGGAGTCCATCTACATTCACAATATCAAAGACATGAAGCTGCTCAAGACCCTGCTCAACACGCCCACAAATCCTTCTGGTATTGTTCTTCTCTAATCAGTTTTTCTAATCATCTTTTGTTTAGACAAGAGGAAACCTATTTTATAAATAGACTAAAATGTCATGGTTTAAAATGTCAGACTTTTTAAAATTGTAATTAAACTAGGCTATTGATTTTCAAACCTCTAAATTGCAACCTGTTTAGATTTTGCAACTCCAATAATTTTGATTTTGTAGCCAAATGGTGCTTTTATAACCCATTTTACCCTATTTTGTGTATAAATTGATCTAATTAAGAATAAGACATAATCCTAATTGATTATCCAACTTGTGTCCTAGGTTTGTGTGCACTCTCCGTCAACCACAGTAATTCGTACCTGGCATATCCTGGCAGTTCCACCATTGGAGAAATCACTGTCTATGACGCCAACAGCTTGGTAAGATATCCACAACTACAAAGACAACATGTTATGATCGCCCAGTCAGTCTCTTGCTTTAATGTGACTTGTCATTGTTACTTCAGAGCACAGTGACACTTATACAGGCCCATGACAGTCCACTGGCAGCACTAACATTCAACGCATCAGGCAGCAAACTGGCCAGTGCCTCAGAAAAGGTGTGTTCATAAACTGCACATACCCTGCTCCCTGCTTGCTCTGTCTGACATGTTCATGTTCTGATCCTGCAGGGCACTGTCATCAGAGTCTTCAGCATTCCAGAGGGAGATAAGCTCTTTGAATTTAGACGAGGGATGAAAAGGTTGGAATTTGCCACTAACAATAAATAATGTAAATAGAATGTAATACAGTGTTATAAAATTTAGTAGAAGGCATATTTTTGCTAGTTCAAATTATAGAGAAAAGGAGACTTCTATCATAAAATTATACATAAATAAAATTATATTTTGAGGTGAGATAGGACAAATGAAAAGGAAAGAAATTTGTGTTAACAATGGACCATACAAAGGAGAACATATGCTAAATAAAATCTATGCCAAATTATAGCTGTACTAGGTCACTGATACAACTGCTCTTTCACAGTCTAAAATGTCTGCTTTTCTTATCAGATATGTCAGCATTAGTTCGCTGTCCTTCAGTGCAGACGGACAGTTTCTGTGTGCCTCCAGTAACACAGAGACTGTGCATATATTTAAACTGGAGCAGCACAGCCCTAGGTAAACATCAAGGAAAGAGCTGCCTATACCTGAATGTACTGTGAAGTGAAAATATTGTGTCTGTGATACATTCTAGGGAAGATGAAGAGTCACCCACATGGTCTGCATATGTGGGGAAGATGTTCACAGCTGCTAGTACCTACTTACCCAGTCAAGTATCAGACATGATGCACCAGGACCGAGCCTTTGCCACTGTGCGACTCAACATGTTTGGACTGAAGAACATCTGTGCACTGGCCATGTAAGGAAACCATTGAAAACTATACAAATTAACATGATTATTTGCATTATTATGTCATTGTTTGTTGTTTTGTTAGGATTCAGAAACTCCCTCGTCTGTTAGTGGCTTCATCTGATGGGTTTTTGTATATCTACAACGTGGACCCGCAGGATGGGGGCGAGTGTGTGCTGGTCCAAAAACACAGGTGTGGAAAAACTAAAAAAGAACATTTTAATTATTTAATAAAAATGCTTGAATCTAATAAAAACTTTACTGTCACCATTTGCTGAAGACTGTTTGAGGGCGATGATGAACTCGTGGAGGAGAAAAAAGAGGAAGAGGAAAAAACAGAAGATGTCACACCTCAACCACCCAGTCAGTCATATGCAGCTACTGTGGCTCTGCCGTCTACACCACCTTCCTCCACTACACTTATGGGTACAGATTAGTGCAGAAACTTATCAATAATATTTTACCTGTAGTTCTTTCAAATAAACACATAGTGACAATCACTGGAAACTGTTTTTGTTCCAGGATATTCTGAAGAGGGTGGTGCACAGAAAGGAGAGGTCATCCCGGAGCATGAGTTAGCAGAGAGCCCTGTCCGCTTGGATGATGAAAATGAATTCCCACCAGTTGGTAATCAGAGTAACTGACCAAAATACTTCACCTTTCCCCTCCTCACTCCTTACCACTCCTTACATACTAACTTGTATAAAGCAATGAACTGGAATATTCCTAATGTTCATTTCGCACAACCCCTATCATCCCCTCATTCACTTTTGAAAAGAAAAGGGAAAAAACACAAAAATGTAAGTCTAAACATTTCAGAGTACACTAGTTTTAGCATAATAGAACAGTGTTATAACTTATACATAAACTGCCATCTTACAACATTCAGTTTGGCTTGTCTAAAAGAGCAACAACTGAGAAAAAAACAACTATTGCCATACTGTTGTAAGCAATGAAATAGCAGCTTAAAAGAAACTTGAAAGAATGTGAAGAATGAGCACCTTGAAAGCTATAATTTTGCAGGGCTCACCAAATGGGCTCTACACAGTGGGCATTACAGGTGTCACAGCTGTAAGAAAATAGTGAAAGGAGAAAGAGTTTGTGTGTTACACTATTTAAAATGATGCAGTAAGTATTAAATGACTTGCAGATGCAGCTGTTGTATCAATTACCGTAGCATTAGATGTGGCTGTTCTGCAGACTCAGCCTGTGCAAGGAAATCTCTAAGGAAGCTAAAAAGGTTAATGCATTTCAGCAGCATCGTAAATATGTAACATGTTGATATTTTTATCATATTATGTTTTTTAAACTGTTATACATTAAGCATCAACACAACCATGTGTAATTATATATTTTAAATGATTTTTCTATAAGGTATGTAAGGTATGTTGTAAATATAGTATAGCGTTTATTTACATACGGTACTATTGTAATGAATCATATGGTAATAAAGTGAAGCGGCCAATGGGTGGCACTGTTGAACATCTTTATACTGCTTAAGTCGTTCCATAATTACATGTACAATAGAACTCATTAAACAGAGAAGAAAGTCTATGTTGTGTGTGTGTGTATTTGTGTGTGGGGGGTGGTGTGTGTGTGTGTTTCTTCTACAGCAGCAATTGTGTTAGTGTACATTAAATTGCAAGTAGCTTCACTAGCAAACATCATGCATCTCCTCACTTGTTTAGTAATTCATTGTAAACACTGTAGGCTATTTACATTTGCACATCACCACATGCACATACAGTGGCATACTATGTAAGGTCTCTATTCTCTTTGATAAAATACATACTTATTTTGATCATTTACATCATTTTGCATGTTACTGTATAGTTCAAAATGTATTCTACAACTGGTTAGCATTGTTTTAATTGTGATAATCTAGGCGACTGAAAATACTTACAGGATATGATCATTAAAAATTGTACATAATAGTTACTTTTTGTTTACTCTGCTGGTAAATGTCTAATCACATTTGGACTTTGACCTCCAATTCCCAAATCAATATTTGATTACACAGACAAGCCTCTTGTGTGACATCGACAGACGGGCAATGTGGGGTTGCAGCAGGGTGCAGCAGAGCTGTCTGTGCTATAGTCTGCTGCAGACACAGACTTGTCAGTGGCTATGTCCCAGAGCAGCTCCTCTCTCCCCAGGGCTATCCTCTCTGCCACCTCACGATATTCAGGTGTCTGAGGATCTAATGGGCTTTCCTCTGCTTCATCTGCTTCCAGGTCAAATATTAAAGGGGGGTCATGGAGCTCTTCACTTCCTGTCAACCCACCACATGCTTTTGCTGCCCCTGCAAACGTTAGATTATATTATAAATAAATCTTAAAAATGTTAACTTTATGTGTAGACATTTTCATCAAAGGATCAGTTCCTCATGATCATTAAAAGTATTCAAATGTTGGTGGCCATGGACATATAACAGTTATTTGACAGTTTTAGTGTTTAAGGAAGTAATGCATAGGGAAGGTGTAGTAGTAACAGGCCACCATACTCCACACTGTCACAGATGTTGACCTTAAGTCAGCATACCTCCTTGGACAGGTAAAACAAGTACTTACAAGTCCCTATGCATTATGTAAGAAACATTTGACTGGTCTAAATTATAACACTTAGAAACAACACTTCTGACACATGCCTGTAAGAAAAAAGGCTTTGTATTTTCCACAGCGAGCAGTTTGCAGATCTCCATACTGGCCTGCTGCACCACTGTTTGGGTGGAATAACAACTAAAGAAAAACAAATATGCATAAACTTTATAAATACATTAAAAAGAACAAATCAATTTCACATCTATCACAGAGCACTTACCTCATGACCAGTCTGCTTCCCATTCAAAAGGATATCAGTGGCATCTATCCCATCATAATGTCTGTCTGAAGGAGGCGTCACACCAGCCAGAGCCAACACAGTGGAGAAAATATCCATTCCACTAAAATATATTTTAATAAAACATTTGAATATGGATACCAGGGCTGCATGATATGACAAAAAGATTCAGTATCCAATAACTATGTTAGCCTACTTTCTTTCTTTCTGAACTCTATGTTGTTTTCTTGCATTTCTTGTATTTTCTTGCAACATTGATTATTGCATCAGCTGATATCAATATCATCCAGTGTATCATGCAGCCCTTATTGACACTGTATATTTTCATATAATGTAAAATGTTAAAGACATACCTCAAAAGGGCAGAGCTTGTGGTGTTTGGAGGAATCTTGCCAGGCCAGTAAGCTACAGTTGGCACTCTATGACCTCCCTCCCAGGTAGTTTGCTTGGCTGAACCTCCACCTTGACAAACCATTAATTACAGCAACTACACATATTTGGACTGTTATTGTCCAAATGAAATCCACACCTTTGTTAACCTGCCACTTCCCTGTGAATGGTCCCACACTCCCGGCATATTGACACTTCTGTTCCCATGGCCCATTGTCACCTAAAGTAATGGTCATGTTTACTTTTACATATAATGACAAGAATAAGACAATGTAAGGGCTGACAAACCCGTAAACCAAATGAGGGTGTCTGAATCCTCCGCAGCACTCTTTAGCGCCCCCACCAGACTGTCCATCTCCTGCAGGCTGGCGGCGTACACTGAATGGTCAGAGCTGACGGGTGGACTGAGGCATGGGGCCAGTGGAACGTGCATGTGTGCCAAAGCTAAATACAGCAGATAGGGTTGTCCATTCTCCCTGTGAAGACATCAAATGATCTTGAATTAAATGATAAAATTGTTCAAATCAAAATCAAAATCATCAGGCAATAATGCTTTTGTCTGTTCTTCTACAAAGGTCCTATACATGCCTCATGCAATACCTATTGAAAATTGTGTATATTTATTATTGTTTGCATATAAAATTTGGCAAAGATTAGCTATTCTTGGGGCTGATATATTTAATATAAAATGTATGCAATGTATGTAAGTGACTGACAGGCCTGTATTTGACTTCTGCTTCTTCTAGTTCATGGAAACACTCAATTACTGGACTATCTCAGACAGTTGTTTCTATGTCATGGTTTAACATTGGAGTGGACAGGACTTAACATTAATTCTGAAACATGTTCTTCACTCATGGTTCAAAATAACATAAATTTATACATATTAATCAGCCTATTCATTCGTTCCAAGCTAGTGCAATGGTCCTGCAAACTATGTGTGATTAAATTTAAATATTATAATAGTAGTGATCCTCATAATATTTTTAATTTCAGGAATAAATCATTTGCCTAAAACTAATGAAGAGAAATTAGTGGGCCTTGTATATCCCATGATAAGTCAATAACATGACATAAATTACTAAAATGTCAAGGCTGGCTCAAACTACTTGTTTACACAATACATATAGGCCTTCACACAACTTCTATGTTGTTTGGTCTGTGCATGTGACTCAACAGCTGTGCATTCTCTCACATGACCCAAAATATAGAATGAAGGCAGCTGCTCCCAGACAACTGGCCTCCTGCTGTCACCACACAGTCACCAGCTTTACCATAGGAATACCACTGGAGATCAAAGCAGTCTGAGGGGAAATCGGCTGGATTACACGGTCAATAAACTAGTGGCTAAGGGTTGAATAGCACTGTACCTTGCATTATTTATAATCTTCAGCGCGGCGGACTTGTATGTTTCTGTTAGTGTCCAGAGGTTGAGAGGCTGTTCCACGATGCTGTTGTTTTCCATCAGAGGGAGCCCCACTTTGGAGTAACAGCCCCTACGTTCACTTCTCCGGAGTCTGAGAAAATTCCAGAAAAGTTTCATAAATCAAAACAGAAATTTTTGTACTCCTTATGCTAATTAAAATTATTGGATGAACTTCTGGATCTGGTGTAATTGTAATTAGATTTTATTAGTATTAAAACAGCTAAATCTTTGCACTCTTCTGTACTAAAGCAAGAACAAATTACTCAGTTACAAGGCTATGTACAGTGCACCTGTCATATAATAATAAAATATGTAAAATAAATCTATGGCTTTTAATGGAACAATACCTCTCTAATACAGTTGTGAAAAGTGTAAAAAATTAGATACTAATCAATATTAAACTAGTATTAAAACTAGATATGCATTTAAGCAGGTATCGATACTAGAAATTCACATACAAATTCACCGACTTTTCCTGAATAACTTTAGAGTGATCTTGAGATGAATCAGAACAAGTATATGACCATTGACCACTACTGATCCGATCTAAATGGACTGAGAGATAACACAAATAAAACACACGTGGGTATATAAAAGAAAGTATTATGATTTACTGTTGAAAATCACATTCTCTTGGTACTGAATTGGTACTGAGTGACGAGCTTGAAATTTTAGTGACAACACAAATTTCAATAGTATGATTACATGAGTGGCAGTATCGAATTGAACCTCAATATGGCACATAAAATAATATAAGTGTGGATAGCAATGTCAGTGTGAAAACAAGAACAATAATAATAATACTAATTGCTCCATCCTGGTATCATGTTGAACTATTTGTGTTTATCTATTTAGCTCATACCTGATGCCCTGCAGCCCTGGTGAGTCACACGGGAGGCACTGTGGTAGATCATATCCAGGTGTGTCTGTGCAGCCCATGTCGTTGCTGTAAGGCATGCCTAAAAAGTTGGTGAACCCTGTCAAAAGCAAGGAGGCATTTGTGAAATTTTGCTGAGACCATAATGATGGCTATTTAGTTGAAAAAAAAAAGAATTATAACATTTTAATAGGGTATTGTGAGATTATTATGCCAAAATGGTCACTCATCTTCCTTCGTTGGTGTTATTTTAAGTTGTTTTAGTACCTTTTGAAGTGCTAGTATTGGCTTGAGAAATTACATTTAGGAATGACTTAAACCAAAACCAGAATTCAGACAGTTGATTATTATTAGTTTCAGATCTGTTCATGTTTGCATGTTTTGAATACTTGAATAAATGCAAGATAGAAATGTTTAATACCACTGAACATTACAGGCAAGATATAAGTAGGTGGTGAACCCCCATCAGAAAACTTTTTACTTGACCTAATTTTTGGTATGTCATTATAATCTATATGATCCAGTAATTCTGGCACATGATGGGCCATCGACTACATAAATAAAAATGATCTACTTCAAACTATGACGTATTTAATTCATTTTCAAAGTTCAAATGGTCTGTATATATGTAAATATATTTCTAATGCCAGATTTTTCATGAAGGATCTGACTGTTACTGTTGAGTCAGCTGTATATTAAAAGTCAAGAGCCAGAGTTATCCCAAAGACAAAACCACAGGGAGGGTGTTTAGTCTGGTCCCTGTGGCGGTGCTTTCAGATACACTCACACACACACACAATGAAGAGGGAAAAGTCAAGTAACATCCACTGTAGCCATAACCAACTCTGCCTTTGTACAATATAAGATACAATGGTTCTAGCATTCTTTTCTATGTCACCCTAGGGTCTTTTCTGTAGCTGTTCACAAACCTCTGTTGGTAGGGCTGTAGGGTCCATTATGGCCCAGATGCCACTTCCCGATCATGGCTGTGTGATATCCAGCTGCTTGGAGTAGCTGGGGAAAGGTGACCTCAGACAAAGGCAGACCTGCTACAGAGTTCACCCCAAAGTTGTGGGTCACACCATTTCTCAGGCCATAGCGCCCTGTCAAGATGGCCGCACGAGATGGAGAACAGGTGGAGGCTGGAGAGTGAAAGTCTGTGAATCTGTTACAAATGTAGATATTAAATATTAGAGCTATTTGTAATACAATTTAAGATGATTATTAGCATGAAACTGGAAAGACATCCCACCTGCGACCCTGCTGGGCCATCAAGTTTAAGTAAGGTGTGTTATTCCTTCTGATCTCAGGACTTAGGTTTGTATCAAGATCACCCCAGCCTATATCATCCGCCAATATTATGATGAAGTTAGGTTTTTTGGTAACAGTGTTTTGGAGCCCTAGGTGTGTTAGAACACATAGTAACACACAGTATAGGAGAACTGTGCTGAAAACCTCTGCCATTTCAGTCAATCAAAGCCTGCAAGGTAAACAAACAAAGGAATCACACTGGGAACATAAATGGCTGAAAAGGCAATTATGAAAAGAAAATATGATGCTATATGATGTTTACAATAACTTCAATAGCCACAATGTAGAAGAACAATGTAGAAAACAAACATGTTGTGACATTGCTTAGACTAAGATTTAACTTGTTGTTCTTGTAAATCAAGATTAACTGGGATGATCAGTAGCTCATCCAAAACAAACTACGCAACGTGGTTTTGGTACAGTACTAAAGGTTGACCTACATCATCCTGTCAATACCTTCAGTAGTTTGAGTAAAGCCCCACTAATAATAGCCTACAATTTGTGGTAGGCCCATGGCTAAGCCTCGATACATAGGCCTTCTCTGCTCTGCTACAATTTAACAAACTGTTGTGGGAATAATATCTTAATAATCAATTGTGGGAATGATATCTTTATAATCTGTGTGTTATTTGGAAGAGTTTGCATGATTTCACAATCTGTGTGTTCCTAAACAAAGAGTCTGCATGTGACATGTGAGACAGGGGGTAAAAATACATGGAACCTGTTGCTTCAGTGAAAGGTTGACACAAGGGGAACCATAGATATTTAGAGCCATATATGTACAGTTTAAAGACTGGGCTGTTCATGTTATTTTCAAGCTGTAAACCAAACCAAACGTGGAATCCAAGTAATTTAAAGAAAGCTGATGTCTGCCAAAATGACAGTTTAAATGTGTGAATACTGCAGGGAGCTGCAGATATGTGAGTGGACAGTCCCCAGGGAATAAACCTGTATTTTCTGCCTAAACCAAATAAATATATTAAGTTGCATCTGGACTTCTGGACTCTTGTTTTCATCGCCTCCTGAAAAGCTGACACAGAAAACAAAACTTAATGATGGCACAACTTTGCACGCAGTGAAGATGCAGGGTAGGCTACAGCCTGGAAATTAAAAAAAATATGTGTGTGTGTGTGT
>KN512155.1:0-11306 GCA_000787155.1 Scartelaos histophorus | reverse complement strand
AGATCTAAACCAGATCTAAACCAGATCTAAACCAGATCTAAACCAGATCTAAACCAGATCTAAACCAGATCTAAACCAGATCTAAACCAGATCTAAACCAGATCTAAACCAGATCTAAACCAGATCTAAACCAGATCTAAACCAGATCTAAACCAGATCTAAACCAGATCTAAACCAGATCTAAACCAGATCTAAACCAGATCTAAACCAGATCTAAACCAGATCTAAACCAGATCTAAACCAGATCTAAACCAGGTCTAAACCAGGTCTAAACCAGGTCTAAACCAGGTCTAAACCAGGTCTGAATGAAGAAATGATTGTATTTTTGAGCAACAGAAACACAGTAACGAATAAATGTTAGGTACATGTTTAATGCCATAACACGGAACATTCCAGGTTGGTAGAAACAATCCCAGTTTAAGTCTGAGGATGATTTCTGTCACTGTCATTTTTCTGTGTCTGCTGAAGTATAAAATGCATTTGCTTCTATAGTGTGATGTAGATTTGTGGTTTTTTTTTTTAGTTTTTTGCTCATTTTTGCTTTCGTTTCTCCGACGTTCCCTCCCGATCCCTCCATTCCTCTTAAATCCGAGCTCTGTGTGTGTTTGTGCAGCAGGACATGTCAGGACACAAATGCTGCTGACGAGCGTGTCCCAGCTCCAAGTGCCAGAGGAAACTATAAACTTTCACTTACAAACTCTGCCTCTCCCCGCTCCTTTTGCCCCTCTGCCCCTGCAGACCTGCCCTGCAAATGCCATTACTGCGCTCGGAGCTACAATTACTGCAATTCTGAACATTTGTGTGTCTTTTTTGGAAGTAATTTTAGTCGCTGTGGAACATTTGACCCTGAAATGGTTAAATGGCGGTCTAGATTAGCTAAAATAATGCGAATTCTTTACATAATTTATTCAAGGTATTTCTAACTAGCTCCAAAAAATTACGTTAAACTGAAAAATTTAGCTTGGAATAACAAAAGAAACATGTTTAAAGCTGCATTTTGGGACTTTTCTGGTGGAGGGTCCGTCAAATGGACATAAGAAAACCGCTGCATTTTGGGACTTTTCTGGTGGAGGCAGACATAAGAGAACCAAACCGGACCGAGTTACACGTCAGATCTGTGGAGAGACGACCCCGCTCCCAGTAAGAAAACATGTTTTTCGAAGTATTTTTGAGCTATAAAACCACGCGTAAGTGAATAATTTTAAGTTCGAGCTGATTAATGCCGCGAAGTATTTTTGAGCTATAAAACCACGCTTAAGTGAATAATTAAGTAAGTTCGAGCTGATTAATGCCATACTGTGATACATTCCAGGCAGAACAATGACATATGCATAGAAACAAGGAGGCGACAAACTAAAACGTCACATAATCCGCCTCCAAATATCTATGAAACTCAAATATTAGTCCTATTAGTAAATTAGTATAGTGATAATATTATAATACAATGCAATAGGGCTTTGTACTTTCTAAAACTATACAGGAAATCTTTAGTTTTGTCCTTTTTATTGTTTTAAAACTGATGCTTGCTCACATAAGTATATAGTTTCAATGTTTTCAGTATTGTGTCTGTGCGTTTGACGACCCAAGACAGTCAAAAATCTTATCGTAAAGCTATAAAACATTTCCTTTAGGTAAGAAAAAAACAGCGTGCTTGGTTCGGTTTATTTAATTTGCATTTAAAAAGACATCGGAAAACGCGTAAGGAGCTCAAAAGTGCAACGTAAAGCAATTAAAAACATACAAAGCAGCCACTTCAACTAAAACTACGCGTAGGTTACAATGATTTTGACACGTCTAATGAGCTAATTTACTTAGAAAAACAGACCGAACTTAACCTGGTCTGTCGATTCAAAACATCCAACTCCTTTTAAGTCGTGTGGAGATTCTTTGTTGTGTTTTAGACCAACAAAAGTCATCTGCTCTCCATCTGGCTGCTGGTACTGCCCTCCTCGACTTCTCATACCCCCGTGGACAATCCCTTCCTCCCCCCAGAGGGTCCCAGGACGGAGGGGCCGGATCCGGTGTCAGTGCCCCAGAAAGACCCCTCTCTCTGGGATGTTTTGCGGCAGGGGAGGGGGTCGGCAGTGGAGGTCATGAGCGGTGGTTGAGTTACACGCAGTGGGATTCCTACAGTAGTGAGCACATGCACGGCTGCCTCCAGGTGTGGCCCCAACACGGATCAGGGTTTCCCAGGAAAAAACGGGGGGAAAATCTAATGTAAAAGAGTAAGAAACGACGCTAAGATTACACGAAAAACAGGGAAAAGTGAAGAAAAAGTGACTAAGAAAAGCAGATGTTAGCAATTTTCCGCACATGTTTTAAGACGCGCTATGTACATTTCCAGGTGGACAGTCTGTTTGTACTTATATTAGTACTGATACTTTGCAGCTGACGTCATCGACTTTCCTTGGGCGACGTCAACTGGAGGCACTGCTCTGTCTGAAGCACCGTCACTACTGTTAGAGTTTGACGTTAGCTTTGTTTTAACTAGTGGTGGGCCTTTATCGGCGTTAACGTGCCGCGATAATGTGGGACCCATCCGTGTTAATCTAGATTAATCTAAAATTGACAGTGAGATTAATCTAAATTAAAAATTAATCTATGCCCACCATTAGTTTTAACACAATCTAACCAGAACTACAACAGAAGATTTGCTGATTTGCGCTAAAATAACAATCACAAGGTACTTAGCATTAGTTTTAGCTTTAGCATTAGCATTAACATTAGTTTTTCAGTCATTCTCACCTTTTTAGTTGAAAATAAACACCTAAACAAAAAGTAAGATGTACTCCTGGCGGCTCATTGAAATTTTTTAAGAAAACGTGGGGTCCGTTCTTTCGTTTGTTGAGTTTGTTAATTTTCCCTCCGTCCAGAATGTTTTTGTTTTTGCTCTTCATTGATCAATCTCTATCTATCTGTTAAATTTTCTCTTTTAATTTTTTTCTCAGCTCTTTCTTTATGTTAAATAGATACTTCATCCTGACGTTGCTGATATTTGTAAATTGTTATTAAATGTGTTTTTCATGGGTTTTCAGATCACATTAAAACATATCACCAGGCCAGTCACTATGGTAACAGCTAAATATCCCACCATAGACATACATGTAGCTGATATTATATGTAAATATAGTTGTTTTACTTGAATTTTACACCATATGGGATTATTTAATGTCGGGGTTGCTCAAAAATCAAAAACCACGGCAGCTCCACAGATCTAACTTGGCGTGTTTGTCACCATGGAGATAGATTTAATAACTTTAACGCCAGAAAAGCAGGTTATGTACCAGAAAAGTTACACAATGCGCTTTAACCATCTACATTTTTTGTCTTTTGTTGGCTTCCGTTGACCAAAAATTTGACGTATTAAAAGTTCTTAAAATCAGGGTCTAAAACATGTTCTCTTCTCCTGTAAAAGTATTTGAATTTATTAGTAATTTTGTTTAAAATGTGGTACTTTTTCCACCGTTTTCATTGACTGTTGCTAGCGGTGACAAAAAAAGTTACAGCCACATACCACATATCTTCAAAGTTGGTTTCTTTTCAATACAATTCCATTAAAATACTTTCACTGCGGCTCAAATAAAAGTGGGCCCTCATGTGGAGAATGGCCCAGTGTCTTTTCAGGGTAAAGTTTCTCAAAACACACACACACTTTTAACAGTAAAAGACAGTCCTCCAGAGTGACAGGGCGGGAGGGCATCTGAGCTTTTGTGCGGGTTCAATGGCAACTTCAACTCCTTTCTTCCGATACAATACCTAGACTTTATCGCGAGTGTTTGGTTAAAAGTCTATTCAAAATGTCCCCTCATAAGTTTTCTGCGCAGGCCTCGGTGCTGCATTCAAGGTGCATTCGTGCTTTTGTGATTATAGATTATCATTGCAGTAGATGGGGGCGGAGCGGCAGAGTGGTTAGCTTTTCTCCCCGTCT
Organism: Scartelaos histophorus; assembly: GCA_000787155.1. Lineage (NCBI taxonomy): Eukaryota > Metazoa > Chordata > Actinopteri > Gobiiformes > Gobiidae > Scartelaos > Scartelaos histophorus. Next base: position 7,378 of record KN512155.1, on the reverse strand, counting down.
ATCGGTTGGGTTGTTCTCTCTCTTCCCGAGCGTCAAATATCATTAAAATACAAGTTAAAATTCATTACGTAACACGATCCGCCTCCTACATGTTTCCTATAGAGACGTTAGAGCGGCAACTGATAGAATGTTACACAGTGCGGCATTAAACGCATCACCGAGTAAAACGAAAAAAAAAAAACTGGATTTACTTACTTAAAAAAAAAAGTTAGGTAAAAATAGTAGTTTTTGTTTGACTATGATAAAATCTCATTCCCGTTTGTCTCAACACTTGGGATTAAATCAATCTGTCTCCATGACGATGAGCAGTTAACGACTTCTGATCGAGTTACAGGTCAGATCTGTGCGTGGGCGAGCCTGTTCATAGTAGCAATGCATGTTTTTCTATGTGTTTTTACCATTATTATAATTTTTTTTATTCATTTATTTGGAGGATAAGCCCATTTCGTTTTCGAGGGTCCTCATGATTACGACAAAACAAATAAAATAAGGCAGACAGGAGGCTACATAAATATATATATATGGTGATGGCGAAACCAACCAGACATAGTGGAGCTCGATAAGCAACAGAACAAGGCCGTGGTGGTGGACGCTGATGGTAATATCAAGAAAAAGGAGCACGAGAAACTAGAGAAATACCAGGGGCTCAAGGAAGAGCTGGAGAAGGTCTGGAAGGTGAAGGCAACAGTCGTGGTGGTCGGGACACTCGGGCAATAACCCCCAAACTGGAGGAGGAGTTACAACAGATACCAGGAAAAACGACAGAGATCACAGCGCAGAAAAGTGCAGTACTGGAACAGCAAAGATACTGCACAAAACTCTCAAGCTCCCAGGCCTAAACAGATCGATGAGAAAAGACTGTCCTAATCAAAGGAGCTTTATGTTTTTATGAGTGTTTCCCAGTTTGTTTTTTAACTCCTGGGTCAATGAAAAATGATCATAAGAGGATCTGTGTGGAATTACCGTATTTTTGGGGCTATAAAGTGCACTGGATTATAAGGCGCAGTATCAAATAATATGTCAGTTGTGTCATTGTCCACACATAAGGAGCATCGGATTATAAGGCGCAATAAGAGAAACAAAACGCGTGTCGGATAAATCAAACTTTATTCAGGTCATTTACAATAACTCTCAGTTGTAGCTAACACAAAAATACGTTTAACAGTGTTGGTGATTTGGGCATCAAACATGCCCGGATCCCTCTCAACATTGTTCAGTTTTAACACTAAAATACAAAACCTGAAATCTGCATGGTAATGGTGGCATTTTGGGTCCTTGTACAGCACACGGCAGAACTACCGGTATGTTGCACAGTCGCCCTATATGTGGCCAACATATTACTCCTCCTGACTCGCCCACTAATACGTTATTAGACTAATGTGGACAACATCAAATCGGTTGGAGGTTAAACACAACCAAAGGTCATACATAAGGCCACTGGATTATAAGGCCACTGTTGGTTTATGAGAAAATGTCATGATTTTAGATGCGCCTTATAGTCTGAAAATTACGGTAAATACTGTTTGAGATATTCAGGATAAATTAGATTAATGCATTTAAAAATAAACAATAACCAATGAAGTTGACGTTGGGAGGACAAACCAAGCCAGGACTTTTGATTGAACATCTGCACTTAACACTTAGCAGATTACATACAGCATATATACAAATCTAAAGCCACACTACGGAGTATTTCATGGAGACAGGCAGGTGGAGGGAAAAAAATGAATTTTTGTCATGACAATTAACAATACATAAACAAAATATTCTACCTAAGGAATGATCAAAAGTCGCTAAAATGGCAGGAAAAAGTTGAGTTTTATCTGAAGCTTATCCTTAAAAGTAAATAAATATACCTACAGTAGTACTCAGAATAGTTGTAGTACCAGGATGAAACACTGTATTTATAAAGACATATTCAGGAACATTTAAAAATACCACCCCCAACATCCGATCTATCGCTTCCTCTCCGTTCTCTATCGAGTTTCCCACAAACCCGGGGAAGCGACTCTCTGCAAACCTTTTTACGAAAATGCCTCTTTCTTCTTCTTCTCCTGCTCCCGCTTCTCCTTAAAAATAGCGGTGCGTTCTCTTACGTCTTTGTGGAGGCTGATGGTGCCCTCCCGGCTCACCCCTGGATCCTGTCGCCTACATAACTCTCGCAGGACTTCCCGAAATAGCCCCCGCCCCTTTCACGAGCGCTGTTCACAAACGCACTCTGGCCACTCGTTACGACGGCTAATGTACAGTAGATGCCACGTGGGCTGGATGGTGGAGTTATTGTGGAGTTATTCAAAGCTTTCAGTGCTCTGCGTTAGTGATACTTGGTCCGGTTGCATAATACATCTCTATTTCTTTTCGCAGTGTGGTCCTGGCCGTTCCTGTGCGCGACATTTGACCCCGTGGACCAGCGCCGCGCCGTTAATGCTGCTCTCCAGGTTAGTAAGAGGCTTTTTAGCGAAACAATGGAGTAGCGGTTTTTAAAGATATATGCAAATTGTAGCACTCAGGTTCACCGTTTTGCCTTATGAAGAGCTACGGTGGCTCTTTAGGGAAAAACTACTGCAGGCAAAGCAATTATTATGTGTAACAAAAACGCTTAAAATGTGCGATTATGGTTTAACGAGGATTTCTGAAAATATTATCGTTATTTTCAAAGAAGGAGCTTGTCCGACTATTAAAACGCAAAATAAATCATGTTTTCTTATTGATAAAGACGCATTATGTGACTTTTGAAGGGTCTGTTACTCGTGGAGATGTTATTGCTTTGCGTAGAATGTTCCACAGTATGGCATTAAACGCATCTGTCGCACACTTATTCAATTGTGAGTGTTTTATTGCACAAAAATACCCCGTGAAAGTTGCATTCTTATGACTCAATTGCGCCAAATTGATTTTTTAAAGTCACGTTTTTCATGAAAAGTCTTAAGTTACTTTTCTCGCGATTTAAAAATGAAATGCATTTGATTTCACCCGATTTTGTTCTCGTGAATGTGAACTCAACCATAATATTATACAGAATGATTGATAAATTACAAAATATCGCTCTTTCTTCTTTATTTCAGAAGCTAACGTCATTCAGTCCATAGAGAAAAAGAAAAACTGGTTATAAAAATTAAACAAAAAACCCAAACCAGTCCATAAAGTTCATGAAAAACGGTGGAGTTTCTGTGCTTTTCTCAGAGCGGAGATGTACTAGGATCGTCCTCGTATATCCTCACACTTATATCATATCTCCAGACTGGGCTCGCCTCTCCACGGATCTAACCTGTAACTTGGCCTAACGTATCTCCATGGACATGAACGGTAAATGGTCACATTTTCAATGCGCTAAAAACGCTTTTCGACGAGGAACCACTCGCCCATTCGCACGATCACATAACCCACCTCATGACCAGTGTCGGCGTTTAAGTGCCTTGCCCAAGGACACAACAACAGCATTCATTCAATTCAATTCAATTTATTTTTGTACAGCAGTTATCTCGGCGGGCTTCACAAAATTGTTAAATTAGCAAACCAGAATGTCAGAGAATGAGCAGAACAAGAAACAAGAAAAAAAACAGAGAATGGGCAAAGAAAAAAAATAAAATAAAATAAATTGTAATTAATTAATAATTCAAAAATACAGAATGTCCAACATCTAGCAGGCAGATGGATAATTGTCCCAGCATCTCCTGTCCTTAGACCCTCCTTCTTCGGCAAGGAAAAACTAAAAAAAAAACCCAGTGGGGAAAAAACCGAGAAACCTCAGGGAGAACCACAGTGAAGGAGAAATCCACTCATCTGTGAGAGCTGGAATCGCACCGCCAACCCCTGGGTCCCTGGATTTGCCCGTTTAACTGATGATGTTTCACGTTCAAACGGCCAAACTTTGGATCTGTGGACAAACGCTCAACCAATTGAGCTTCTAATGCCATAGTGTGGAACATTTCGAGACAAAGCTCATCCTCCACCAGAAAAAATACATAGTTTTAACATTTTCTGTAGCTGATTTTGAACCACAATCGAAAAACTTGTTTAAATCAAATGGTCCAGGTTAGTTCAGTTTTTCTTCCATGGCTGTTTTCTTTATGATTCACCCAAAAAAATTCATTTTATGGGTAATATTCTTCAGATTTTTCATTTTTTTCCCTCAAATTCTGCTCTGACATTGCACAGAAAGGGCGTTCGGTGTCATTCCCGTCACCCTGATAACTGCTTCTATATGTTTCCGTCAGTGTCAGTGAAAAGTCAAGGCTTGTAAAACATATGGCTTTTATTTAATGGTATGGATACTGTAACATGAACTCAGCCAAAACACTTATCAACATGTGAGGGGTGTCTTAAGTCTTTTCAACAAATACAGGTTTTCGATATTTCTCTCATTTTATTTCATTACAATAAAGTCAGAACGGAAATACAAAATACCTAATAATACCACGAGACAATGTCCATTTATTTGTTAAAAAAACGCGCTAACCCAGGAAGCTAACATTAGTGGTGAAATCATTTATACTGAATATTTTTTGGTCTCTTAGAAATAAAAAAAAAAAACACATATATTCACATATTTTACATTAATAAACAGGGTGTGGATGTGCTCTTGTCTGGGGTTTCTTATAATGATATCTGAATGGTACTTTTCAGTGTAGGACTTATTCACAGTTAGTTTCACACAGGCCAGCCCAAACTCGCACAAATTTGACGTTTCTGCAAAAATATTACCAAAAAAAATGTAAAATTGTAAAAAAAAAAAAAAAGCGATGTTTAGGTCGATTGTCACATCAAGTTGCAATTCAAACTATTTCGTGATCTCAATGTAATAAACTGGATGTATAATGATTGAATGTTAACGCGAGGGTCGATGGTTTGATCCCAGCTCAGACCGGGATCTGTCGCTATTCCCTTTGGCAAGACACTCCGCCCTTCTTGCCTACGTAACGGCTCTTTTCGTCTTGTTAATTACATTTATTAACAGCTAATTCTGAGTTCAGACCTTTGACTGTGTATGTAAATGGACAAAACTAACTTGCTAACAGGAAGTGAACATGGGCGCGCTTCCGGCTCCATCGACTTTATTGAAAAAATGTTGCTCATTTTGGTCCTAAAATGTTCATATTAAGATGTACTACATGATCGTGGTGTTTTTATTTCGCTATTTTGTCCATAAATCAGTTCCTATTCTTAATATATTCTGCTCCAGGCTCCTTAGCCTCAATGAGCTTCATTTGACTGGAGCTGAACCCTGTTGGGGACGTCATACTTGGTTCAATCCGGACAAAATTTCTACGTGGAAGTTGGAGGATTTTGACGCTGTGGTCTGAACTTAGCATTAGTTTTTTTATATTAGCAATTGAAGAAGAACAAAAGCATGAGAGAGAAAAAAAATCATAAATGTTCATGTAGAAACGCGCGATAAAATTTGCAGAAACGCCAAATTTCGGGCCGGACAGAGGCAGAACATCTCCAGTCAGTCAGGAAACTACCACGCAGTTAAACAAGAGCTGGTCAAGTCTTTTCCAATGAGAAGAAGAACTATTTTGTGTACACTATTTTTAACCTCCTCACTCAAACGAGACAAGTATTTACAGACGCCCACATGGCACCGATATCACAGATGTAAAGGCGCAGTATGGAACTTTCCTGGTGGAGGGTGCTTGTCGCCATGGAGATGTCATTGCTTCGGCCTGAATATCCCGTAGGACAACAGTAAAAAACAGTAAAAAAAACCCAAAAAACCCCCAAAAACACAACAAAGCAGGGCCGTCGACAGAAATTTTTGGGGCCCCGGGGCAAAAAAACTCACATGGGCCCCCCGTAAAATAAATTAATAGAAATTCTGCCTGTCAGTGTCGAACAAACTAAGTTACAAACCAGATCTGTGGAGAGATGTCCCCAGATACATTATTTAGCTGTGGAGACAAAACCGAATAAATCATCTCCATGGCGACAAGCAAGCGATCTCCAAAAGAAAAGTTACGCAGTGCATCTTTAGCATACAACCTGGGCTGTTTTCTTTAATACTGCATACCCTTTACTCTTAAAAAAAAGGGAGTTTTCTGTACAAACCTGTGGAACGGGAAATCTTTGGTCAACATCGGCAACAACGGAAACAGGACGAACACCGTACAACAAATCGTCGATCACAACATAGAGAATTTCAGCCCAAAAAAATCATTTGATTCGTTTTGTTCAAAGAAATGTCGATGACACTCGTAAAAAGTTACTTCAAAATGTCCAAAATACATTACATAAACCGACCACAGGGAGGACTCACAACTGAAGATCGGACCGCACGAGGGAACTGGGCGAAAAGGCCGTAACGTTGTTTTAATTATGCTTTTAAAAAATCTGTTACGAAGGAAAAAAAATGATGTGATGTGAAAATTGTTCAAGTTTATTCTGTAACAATGAGAATTTTAATTGTGATTGTGTCAAAAAGTTCAACGATTCTATATGTTAACCCTAATCCTAACCTTTTTTGACCCTTTACAGCATTTTGAATTGATCTCAAGTATAAATACAGGAAATTAGGGTGATTTGGCAGGATTTTAAGCCAGATGCCCATCCTATCCGTAACATTACTGTGTCCGGAATAGAAAACGTGATGAAATGTCTAAGATGGAGACGCAAAAAGCATTTCCACAGCGATTTGAACCGGCTACCTTCTTTTCCGACGGCATTTGCGTAACATTTGCGCCGTCGTCGTTGCCTTGAAACTTTGACTGTAACACTCGGCTCAACCAGTGTCTCAAAAACAGGATTACAAAATGATTTTACGCTAAACTAGTGGCAATCGCGGTGATTTTAACAATAAATACCAGACTTTACCCATAAGAGACCACTGAGAAGCAACTGTATTGATTGTCGTTGAGTTTCTGGCTTAACTGTGGTGAATAATTAATTGTACCAGAAAATACAAAATTTCTAAACAAATTTCTTACAATTCTAAAAATCCTCTATCTCTAGTGTGTGTTTTGTGTCGAGTAATACCAATGTGAAATCTTTTGAACAATTCTTGCCTTGAAAATTTGGAGAATTGAGTCTAAAAATGTGTATAAAAACTTTATTTCTACTTTTTTCGCTTGGAGGGATATGAAAAGTGCTAATGGTGAGCCTTTGTGTTGGTGCCCGGTAATACAATATAATATAAAACATACACACATCGACGTTTAACACATATTTTCAGTCATTTATTCAGTCTCTACTCTTGGTCCATGGTCGGTCCTGAGCTCACCGCGAGGTTTCTGTGTAGATTTGGGTTTTGACTGTGCCGGTTCCGACTCCTCACGGACGAAAAGGAAGTATCGCAACCCGGGACCTTACATTTATGCAGCAACCTCAAATGCACAGTTTTATAATGCGCTCTGAAAGTCCCCTTGTTGCTATAGACTTTTTG
>KN512152.1:0-14414 GCA_000787155.1 Scartelaos histophorus | reverse complement strand
AGAGTCACCCAGAGATGAAAGCAGGTCATGGGCCGGGACGCAGAGATGGAGGCTGAGATAAGAAGATGAGAACCCCTGTACATCTAATCACACATCCCATTGTTACTGCTATTAATAATGTAGAAATAAATGTCAGATGCATTCCATTAGTATAATAGGACACCCTCAGAGATAAAGTTACATGAAACAACACAGGGAAGGTGTGTGATACACATGAGTTACAATGGGCTTTGTGCACAGCAGCGCTTAGCATCCACACTGTTAGCATCAATACTTTCTATCCAAAAGTTATAAAGGAGGAAATATTGAAAGATAAAGCAGTGACCAGGGAGCTGCGGGTGGATGTAACAACACGTAAAAAAGTACACAAATAAAATTAGGACACTTCTGTGTTTAGAAAGGTAGAGATTTGTGTTTCGAACACTAATGCTAATTTTGTGACACAGTAAAGATTAAAACGACTCCACCTAATGATGTAATCTACATGTAAAAATGACTTGTGTAGTCAGTTGTGTAGTAATTTTAATAGGTTGTTTATTTGCTGTTTTATGATTTTAATCAAACTGACTGTTTGCTTTGAGGCACAGTTGCATGCAGCTGGCATGCTGCAGTGCACAGAGCCTATTATTACCACTAATACACAGGCCTGTCACAATAACACATTTTAAAACAGAAATATTGCAATAATATTTGACCTGATTTATACCACCAATTGAGACTTAAATATTGCAAGATAATCCCAATGAACCATTTTTAAATATACCGTTTCATTTAAAGGCTTGAGCTACAACAAATAAATTGCAGAATGTACCAATAATTTGCCATCACATGGACTTATTCAAGTTTCTACAGCTCAAATGTTATTGTATTGCAACTAAAGTAAGCCAAAACTCTCCATTTTTACAAAAAAAATGCACCCATGATAAATAATAAGAAACAAAAGGTATTGTTCCAGCTTTTACAGTATTTACTGAATAATAAGTCCATATAGTATTTATTGTGATAGGACTATTAATATGAAGTCCAAGTTTATCCAGAAGGCTTCATGCACATGTATAAGCTTTATTTAAATTATATTACTGGTGCACACAGCGTACATGAACACACTAATCCTCACTGTTCACCCCAGGGTGCTGTGGGTGTTGTGTGGCTTATAGTGGGGAAAATGCCACAGGAAGTAATCATAAGAAAGCTGGCATGAGAAAGGAGCTCTTGAATGAAAAGGTTAACGATATGGAAATGTGAGATTACGGTTTTACATTTGTTTGACTAAAGATTTTCAATAGTGGTTCTACAGTGGTTCTTTGCAAACAACATAGAGGCGTCAAATAGCAGATAGTGGATTTAAAGTAAAATTAGCAGATCAGTTTATGCTCCTATAAATGTCATTTCATGTTTTTGTTGCATGATGATAAATTAATAAATATGTCTTGGATTTGTTAAGATTTTGGTAATACAGTCATATAAGCTTTGCATTTTATTATTCAAAGCACTAAGCCACTAATGTTCACTAAAGTTTTGGCTATTTGTTCAGGCATATGTCTCCAAGCATATGCACACTGATCTATTCATCTTTCTAACACACAGAAAGTTAGATCAGAACACGCTGACACTGTATAATAAGTAGTACCTTAAAGACAGAGTTTTATGCTAAATAGATTTTTGGGAGCTTTCTACCATGAGCTTTCTACATTCCCTCATCAGAAATGTGCCTGAAGAGGTTTTAGATGTCGCCCATGCATGTTAGCAGTAAGATTATGTCCAACTTCACAAACCAAATGTGACGTGTACTGAGGGGGAGTTACTTAACTTATAAAACATGTTAATACACTATAGATATTTGTTAGCAGTTAATACCCCATCAAAGTAAAATAGCCCCTCGAGAAAATAACGGACATAGCGTTATTACAGATATTCTCCTGAAACATTGAAATCTGGAACATCCTTTCATCTGCTTAATTATTTAAATTTCATAGTTTTCCTAAATTGGAAGTTGTTGGTGTCCATGATGTGAGGCAGCTGCCAGCCTTACAAAAGTACAGAAACAAAATGACATGTTGAGGTGTGAAAAGGCTGTCAAATGCTGTGTTACTTTTTTTTTTTTTACATTGCTTCACACTGCGTGCATCTGGAGCCACAGTGAATCCCCAGCAGTTTTGAATAAAGAAATCCAATCTCCAGTATTCAAATCTGAGAAGTTGCAATTTCTGCTCCAGTGAAAAAACCTCTTTTGTGTGTGGTGTAGTGCTGAGGGGATGAGTCCTCACCACATCATTTTCAAGGCAAAGCACTTGTTTGAGTGTGCAGCAGTGAGTCTTAGACAAGCTCAAAAAGGCTGGCATAGGTTCAGCTCTGCACATAGTAAAGTATAGTCCTGAAGATTTACTATGAAATGTTCTGGAAGACGTTCAGGAAATACTATTAAGACAAAACGTCTCTCTATTTTCATGGTTTTCAGAATGTAGAATGTGATGATGGCAAATGGGGGCGCGAGCCAGTTTTTCTTATTGATTGTGATGTACTTTCTTATGAAATATCCTTTAATGAATGCTGGAATAAATTATTTCTATTCATGACTAAACCCATAATAACTCACTATATTTCAGCAAAGATCTGCATTTTCATTCTAGCTGCCCAGCTAAATACAATTTTGATCTAATTTTTTTTTTTATTATTGTCTATTCTGATTTATTATTATGTATTATGATCTATTTATTTTTTTATTATTTTGATCTCTAGGCTATTTTGATGTCAATAATAATATCAACAAGGCAAATGTTGGGACACAAAATTTAAGTTTAGTGAAACCAAAAGTTTAGAATAAAGTCACTTATTATTAACTTTCATTATACTATCTTCAAGTCTAATTTATTGTAACTCAGCTCAAATAAACACAATAATAAAGTATTTCAGTTCTTCTTGTGGTTCTTCCTCACATGGCTCTCAGATGTGCAGCGTGGGGTTTTAAGTGGTTTTGCTGTGTCACTGTGTCATCTCTCAGGACACTTCTTCTTCTCGATGACTTAATCCTTCCACAAGCGTCTCTATTTATCTCTCTTCACATCGGGCTCAAAAAGGAGGTGTCTGGGGAATACTGTGATCCTGTCGGGAAAAGCGTGTGGGAATAGCAGCCAGTCAGTCGGTGATTGAGTGCGTCTCTCTCCGTCTATCCGTGTTTATGTGCGTCGCGCTTCTCTCGCCTCATTTAGCATCCACTCACTATTTTTTCCTTCTGTATTTTTTATCGCTGCAGATTCCGAGGTTCTGTTGCCATGGCGACCGCAGCCCCTCCCCTCCGCCTGTACTTAGCGCTGTGCTGGCTGCTCCGGACCGCCAGCACGGTGTTCCCAGAGGAGCCGGGCCCCCTCAACTTCATTCCCGCTGAAGGTAAGGATGACCTCTTGACCTTTCTCTCGCCCTGTTCTCGGCAGGTCATGACCTTTTTGTAGGAGTCTTGCTGTTCTAACACTGAAAGGGTCATTGTCTGGTAGAGGCAGACAAACATGGTGTTGATTTGCTGTTTCTCTCTTAGTGTAGGGTCACCCTTTATGAAAGAACACAGAGAAACAGTATATAGGCCAATAGCTAAAAGTGAGCCAAAAAGTGACAGTGAGTTGAACAACTGTGTCTTACATAGATTCTCTGATATTCGAACAGTTGAATCATTTCCAACCTATTTGTTTAGCTTAATTAAATGTACTTTTCCTGTAATTATTTTATACTTGCACAATACAGATAAAAAGGTGAGATCCATTGCATTGTACCAGATGGTGACAAAAGTGCTGTATCTTCACCTGAAAACACATCAGGGTGAAATTTACAACAGCTATTGTAAAAGTATAAATACACCGCCACAAAAACGTACAGTCGATGAAGTGTAGCATCAACACTTAAATAGATGCACTACTTTGAGTTTCCCATATCACGTGTCAGGGGTCCTGCGTTCTGCTGTTGGGGTCACACTGCTGACGGCTGGGGCCCTCCCAGTCTGGTCACAGTGCAGACGTGAACAGGCACTGATACATTGACGAGCTGGGACCCTCCCCACCGCTTTGGTCCTCTCTCAGACTGCCGGGCTCCACATCTCCAGCTGAGACAGGAGCTGATCGATGGCAGCTCAATAATATTGACTGAAAGTTTCCCAGAAGACTTCAGAGCCTCTGCTCTATTTCAGCGGTGCAAAAAGAGGACAAAATCATTGCAACACAGCCACAAATCCTGTTGTTTTCTGCAGGTACAGCTCAGGTTAAATCATACATTATTGTGATAGACAAATAGAGAAATATGGAGAGGCTTGCAAGAGCAGTGTCTATGGCACAGAGCCTTGAAAAAGAATAAAAGAGTAAAAAGTGTTGGGCTGCGTGTGAATAAGAAAAAAAGGTGGATATAAAGCAGTAATGATGGCACAGAATAAAGGATTTGAAAGAATCTGATGCAAATTCACTCATGCCTCAGTCAAGGGCACAGACCGAGAGCTGTCCTCATTCTGTGATTTATAAAGGACTATTTTTCTGCTACATGACAAGAAGAAACACACCTTTATTTTTCATTTCTTTTATCTTTAAGCAAGTCATGCACACAAGGCTAACAAGACATTCTGTGTTAACCTCAGTCTTGTGCAATAAAGTATAATGAGTAACTGTGATATAACATAAGATAAAGAACATTATTTGAACTGTGAAAGGGCTAAAACTGTGTACCAGGTTAACTGTTGTTCTCATGTGCAGTGGTCCGGAGGTATCCTGTGTTTCTGGGCCGACCTCACAGAACATGGCTGCGACAGGAGCCTCTGCACATCCAGAGAGTGCTGCAGGTCAACCGCACGCTCTACATCGGAGCCAGGTAATGGAACCTCCTATTCATGCATTACAGTCGGTTCAAACACCGACTTTTTGCAATGAAAATAAATGAATAAAATAGTAAAAACAGTCATTCCAAAGTTGATGGGACTCTAAAGAGACAGCAACAGTGGTTAGTGGGTCCCCCAACACAAAGGCTGGAGGATAGATTCTTGCCTGGACCAAGTTCTGTCATTGTGTCCTTAGGCAAGACATTTCAACCACATTAGTTTGAAAGTGCCTCAGCAGAACTAACCTGTACCCAATACAAAGTGAATGAATAATGTGTACAGTGTGGTGCTTTGAGGGGCTTCGACAAACATGTAAAATGCATTACAAGTGTAAGGCTTTATTATTATTACAAAGTGCATCACTTAAAGGCTGTGTGGTTTTCTAATGTTGTAGTATTTAAAGGTAATATTAATAAGAGATGAGATAAGAGACACTATTTGTTCCATAATGGTGAAATACCAGTGTTGCAATCCAAAGTTAAAAAACAGAATACAAATGTAATGTATGTAAGGTAATGAACTTAACTAGAAAAGAAATGCTTTGAGTTAAGATACAAAAAGTCATAAAGATAATAAATAAATAAAAGACATACATACTTGCAAATCTTGCTTTAAATAATTTATATAAAAAGATGGCCTAATTAAAATAGCACTTAAGATTCCCCATCAAATCCTTATCTCTTGAGTAGAGCTGCTGACACAAGCTGAATGTAAGCGGCTCCATATGTAGCCCACATGCACTGACAGCTTGTACAGAATATTATGAGAAGACTTATGTTTTATGGAGTGAAAATATTACATAGTCGGTAAGAGTAGAGCATCTTAAGACCCCTAAAGCCCCCCACACATTATTTGTCTCCAGGTGAGTGCCCAGAGTAAACACTGCCGTATTTACAGGCCCTGTTCACTGGCCCAGATGTTTTATGTGTTTTTTGTCCAAGAGGACCTCAGAACGACTTAAGGTTGCATAAGAATAACATGAAGCCCCCAAACAACACGGGCCAATAAAAATGATACATGTTTCAAGTTCCAGGCACCAACAGGAGCAGCAGAACATCAAGCAGATAAATCATATCAGAAAGATCACTGGACCTGACCGTAAAGTACACATACTTCATTTTTAGGTATTTTTACTATTGACTCTGGCAGCTATGTTACCATTTTACCATTTAAAAGAGGTAATGTCTATAAATTGTAATCAGATTTATTTAAATGTTATTTTCAGTTACTAAAAGTTATAAAAAAAAAAAAAAAAAACCCATACATTTTTTTAATGTGTAATGTTTGGATACACACCCTGTTATAGACTTTGTGACCTGCACATCGTTGAATTCATTTAATCAGATTCACACTTGAGAACAAGAGGAGGGAGAAAAAATACAAAATGTTGAAATTGTGATTTTAATAATATAAAAAATCTATCACTAGATTATCTATATCTATATCTATATATACTATCAGTGTAAATCAATTTCAAAAAGGCTGCCAAAAACTGATTAATAAAATAATAACAGTGTTAAAATGTTAAAGGTATTAAGTGATATCATTTTATTTTTGTGGCAAATTTTACAGTCAGTCTGTCTATCGATATTTGAGTCTTAACCAAGGCATCTACAGGCACATTGAGTATCATAATATTGTTTGAATACCGGGATAATACAACATAATCTAGATATATTCAGTTTTGTCAGTACTGTCCCCTTGTGCTATAATCCCCTCTCTTTCTTTCATTCATCCCTCCATATGTGTTTAAGTGTTGTGCTCATGGGCTGAGCGGTTTAGACCATTAGCCTTATTGGAGGTGGTCAGCTTAGGCAGGACGGCCCCTTCTCTTATGCAGCAGTTTTACAATCTCCAGACTGTAACGCTTCCCCCCCACAGCCAACCGGGAGCCAGCCCCAACTAGACTGCGCTAACAAAAGACACGCTCACCAGGATTTACAGCCCATGTCCGACCAAAAATTAATTTAGCTTGAAACACGGTTACAAAAATCAGACACAGTCACATATGGGAGTGCTTATTTGCTGCTGTTGAAGTGGTTTTCAATAAGAGACGCCAATGTGGTCCAGGAAATGACCCCATCCCACCCGGCCCCCAGCTGGTCTAGCCAGACTACAGACAGTCAGTGGTAAATATATCAAAATGTGTTACAAGCTTCGAGCCGCTCAGTCTGTGCTGAGTTAGACTGTAAAGCTCCTATGTATTTAGGCTGATAATAGAAGGGCTAAGAAAAGGGCTACTGTTCACTGTAGGGGCGACTTTAAAGCAGAGGTGAAAGCACCACTCCAACTCAAGAGTCAAGGGTAAAAGCATATTATTATTGAGTAGAAAATAGTATTCACAAAATGCAAAAGCAATGAAAAGTAGTTTCAGCCGACTGTATTTATGAATGGACATTGCGTTTCCAATTGACTTAATACTGAAAAATTCATCTCTCTTTCTGTAAGTGCTGCATTGAGCCTTTTCATTTTGGTCTGTGTTCATATTAACCCAATCTACATGTTTCTGGTGTTTTTATTTAGCTATTTTGTATGTAAGTAAATGGTGCTTGGTTCCAAATTTGCTCCTATAACTGCTGGCACAATGAGCTTCATTTGACTGGGGCCAAATGCTATGGGTGACATCATACTCCTTTAAAACATTTCTTTAAAGTCTATAGTTTCAAACAAATAGGTCCTGGTGCTAACAATATATCACCACTAATGCAATTACACAACTATTTTTGGCAGCTTTTATTTTGTTCAGACAGGCACATATTTTATCCTTGAACTGAAACAAAGAATGCTCTCAAAATTCTCATCAGAAAGTTTCAAATCTTCGTGTCTAAACATATCAGGTTACAGTGTTGGAACCATTGCTTGGTTTAAAAGGCAGCAACCGCAATAAAAAACAGGAGGTAACTGAAACCCAATGTTGCAGCCAAATAGTGCCAGTAAAACATAGTAGTTAGCATAATGTCCCTGGCTATATTTCTCAAGTTGAAAATAGAGTTTAACATAAGTCGCTAATATTAGTTACGCTTTCCAGTCTGCAGAATGTGATTGTGGCGAATATATGCGAACAACGGGAGCCTTTAAAATGCTAAATGTATAAATAAATGCGTGCAGGGTGACAGGTATGACTACAAGAAGCTCCCACTGAGTGCACGGGCTGATAAGACTTCCTCATTCATCCCCAAATCCAGACAGCATTAGCATAGCGGACTGCAAACTCGGCTAAATCTCAGCTCGGAGCGCCCGCTGCGTGAAGCCACCTCTCCTCGTCTTTTTCCTGTCCTCGCTAAATGAAAGTAAACAGGCTCTTTGACTGGGGCCAGGTGTACTGTGCTTTGTCACGCTCAGCTTCATTGCACTACTGTGAAGGAGGCCAGATGTGGATCCTGAGGCTGCAAAAGAATGATATACCCTAAAGCGCTATATCAAAAATCTGTACGAAAAAGTGGACAGTTTGATTTACTGCTAAACTGCATTTAATCAGGAGAGAAACATACTGAAAGGTCCATTGCTATTTATTGCTATTTTGATAATTGTAGTGCACTTAAAGGAGCACAAATACAAAGCAAAACATATAATTTTCAGTCTTGGTTCTTGGGCAAACAACATATGGCTCAAACTTGACAAAGCACAGAGATATATTATGCACAATTGACTCTTGTGAGCTTTAAAAACCTACTTTGGAGTTTTGTTCAGTTCACACATGTTGAGTAAACCTTTATCATTAGTTTGTCTCCAAGCTCGAATCGTTCTCTTCCACTTTACGATGTCATTTAGTGATAGTTTTCATGATAACAGATCCCTTTTAAAAATTTTGTTCAGTAGAGATAGGCAATTCTAAATGATTCTAGTGAAGGTGTGGAGTTTAAAAACACAGTGGAGCACTTCCTGTATTACCACATGACGTTACAAGTTTTTTTTAATTTTTTTTATTCAAGTATCACAAACATTTATGGCATGTCAGTACAAACAAACCGTATCAAAGGATGCTGAAACAGCAGCAGCAAACAAAAGAAAATAATAAGTTAAATTAAAATAACAGTAAAATAAAAAGTGAGGGGTTAATTTAAAATCTTAATTAAATCAAACAGATACATAAGTTTCTGGGCATTCTTGTTCTCCATATTATTCAAAGATTTGAAATATAGTTTAAGGTTATTTAACAGGCCATTTAGGTGGGGCTTCACCTTTAGGAATTTACAGTTATGAATAAAATGTTTTGCAATCGAAATTAATACATTTATTAAGAAATCTACATTTTTATCCATCAAAATTCATCTAATTAATATCAGTCGATTTTAAGGGTTGTATGATTATATTTTTGGTTGACAACCAGTTATGAAAGGAGGACCAGAATGCTTTACATGACGTTACAAGTTGGAACAGAGATTTCTGTTTACTCTATGAGCCTAAATATGCATGGTTCTTGTCTTTAATATGTGTGCATGAAACAAAACACAACTCCAGGTCTGTTTGTGATGAGGAAACAGGAATAATAGCGTAATATTTGCCTTTTAATGTATTTATATTTGTTTACATTCAAAGCCTTTTATCATTTCCTGGCACAGAAATACCCAAAACAAGATAAGTGATAATGAGCAGGGCTTGTTTAGAGAAGCAGCTTTGTGAAATCAGTTTATCCTGACCACACGATGACCAGTGAGCCAAGTATGAGCCAGTTCCTGCTATTGTGCACAAGGGTTTCATTCATGTTCACTCCCACTCAAAACGGAAAGTGCTGACACGTCGCCAGTTCAAAGTTGAGGCTATGAGCGCTCAGACAGTGACCTCAGAGGTTAGTGGGGGTCACACGGGGGTCATGTAGTGCAAGTATCACCGGACAGAAGCGCTGGAGTCGTCGTATCGTAGCCGTACAGAGTTCAGTCGGGTGTTCAGTCCATTATGTGTGTGTGTGGATAGACGTGGGCTCACAGGTGATGCCTCCCACACGTACATGACGTTTGTTCAGCTCATTGACATCAAAGAGAAGAGTGTCAGACTGATCACACTGAACAAAGAGATGGATGTATGGAAAGAATGTGCAGATAAGCTATAGCAAGTTAGTGAGGGGTAACTCTGCTCTGGAGCTTAAAGCTTTGATACTGAACCTCAGGAGACACACCCTGGTGAATATGTATGTAATGTAGACTGTAGTTTTGTCTCATGTTATGATTCTCTGCAGAATCAAAAAGTGCAGTACAATTATCTGAAATCAAGGAGAACGCTGTGCACAGTTGTCATTTCCATAAATAGCCTATGCCAGAGTTAGCCGGCTATTTTTGTCAGTTGTCTCCTTGATTATAGCCTTAATATTTTAAAGGTGCTATGAATGTGACTTTCATGAGCTTTAAACATTTTATAATGGAATTCCC
This sequence comes from Scartelaos histophorus, assembly GCA_000787155.1. Classification (NCBI taxonomy): domain Eukaryota; kingdom Metazoa; phylum Chordata; class Actinopteri; order Gobiiformes; family Gobiidae; genus Scartelaos; species Scartelaos histophorus. The sequence continues at coordinate 4,199 of KN512152.1, read as the reverse complement.
GGTTCATTACTTTACCCACTGTTGTATTTTGAAGAATTTGAGATTTGAGTGCTCAGAAAAACTTCACCTATCCCCTGTTTCTATTAACATACACTATATTACCAAAAGTATTGGCTCACCTGCCTTTACTCGTACTATGAGCTGAAGTGCCATCCCATTCCTAACCCATAGAGTTCAGTATGATGTGGGTCCACCTTTTGCAGCTATTACAGCTTCAACTCTTTTGGGAAGACTGTCCACAAGGTTGAGGAGAGTGTTTATAGGAATTTTTGACCATTCTTTTATATTTATACACCTGTGGCCTGGCCAAGTGATTAGGACACCTGATTCTGATCGTTTGAATGGGTGAGCCAATACTTTTGGTAATATAGTGTATTCTGCACTGCTGTTGCTCTGTGTACTTATACTTGTGATTATTCAGACTCTGGGTTGTACATGTAGGGTTAAAATGCCACATGCCAACCAAAAGATAATGTACATATTTCTATTAGAATGCTGTTTTAGATGTGAGTATTGTCTTTTCTTCATGTGATTGTGTATAGAGATCATATGATATGAATAACACACAACCAGTCAGAGAGAGAAACACAGGAGTGTATAAAGGTGCCCTATCGTGAATAATGTTGACAGTTTCATATTACACAAGAGCCAAACTGTTACCAGAACCCATATTAAAGTGGGTCAGCCTAACTCCTATTTAGAGACGTCCCTCTCAGTGATGTGCCGGAGCAGACTCCTTCGTCAGCACAAACGTCGCTGTAGTCGGTGGTCAGCTGAAATCCTGCCATTTTAGCTTCATCCCAGAGCAGCATTTTCTCTCTGCTCTAAACCACAGACTGGGCTTGTAAGAATAGGAAACCGTAGCCCTGGAGTAAGAAAAGTTTGCGGCTTAAGGGGTCGTGGCCCACAGACTTGGCTGGGTGGAGGAGGAGAGTTCACAGATTGGTCAAGAGGGAGATTAAGGAAAGGATGATGGATTCTCAGGTCTGTGTTGACTTTATATTAGCTTCAGGTCAAAAAATGTAAACACATCATAAAACTTAAACATCCTTTCTGTTTTTGAGTGAAAAGTTTGTGTATATGTGTTTCTCTGAATGGACCTTTTTTTTCTTAAGCCATATCAAAACTAAGACCACGTGCTAATTCTAGAGATATACATTTTGAAAGGTCTCATATTTTGCTGTTTTATAAAGCTGTTTGCTCATCAAATACATCAAATACCTGGAGTTTTGCCTCATTCACACATGTTTAACACACAAACCCTGCATATTTAGGCCGAGTTCTCCCTTTCTCCCACCTTTTGAGGTTATGTGGTAATACAGGAAGTGCTCCAATATGTTTTTAAACTCCGTACACCTTCACTTGAATCATTTGGATAATTTCACCCCTGGAATTGCCAGTCTCATCATCACAAGGACGTCACAAGGTGGAACTGAGCATTTTGAGCTTTGGAGATGTACACAGACTAATAATAAAGGATTTCCGTATTTTTCGGGATATAAAGTGCACTGGATTATAAGGCGCAGTATCAAATAATACGTCAATTGCTGTCATTGTCCACATATAAGGCGCATCGGATTATAAGGCGCAATAAGCGAACGAGTTATAACCCGTGCGGACGCTTTGCGTTAAGGCGTGCGCACGAGTTATTAAAAGTGAGGGAACGTCTTAAAACGCGTTTCATATCCAAAGTGTGGGAGCACGTCAGAACACATTCCCTCACTTTCCATGGTGTGGAACTGGGAATGACATGTGCAATACAAACTTGTGGGAATCATGCAGAAGGAAGGAGCACATCCGTCACGGATGTGTCCAGGCACTTTGCTGCATCCAGCGGTACCGTGGAGGCGACCTGGGGTATTAAGTTGGCTGATGATGAAATCTATACGTATTTGTTCCTAGGTCAGAAAAACTACGACGGCGAAGCCCATTCTCTCTCAGGACTCTCTTGAGGTGTCTCAGACTTATAATAAAGCCATGTTGGGAGGCAAGTGCATCAAGGATTTCTTTTTATCTGAGTTTAATATTAAAATATAATAAAATAGCTTCTAGTATTTCCGGAGCTACTATGGTGAGCTACAGCTTGTGTGTATGTGTGTGTAGGCAACGAGATCAACCAAAACAAGGATACTGTGGATTCTAATTAGTCTAATTAGTCAGGGAACTACCCTTAACGCAGGCACCAGTTATAACTGGAGTTATAACCCACGCACGCGCGACTCCCGGAGTAATACGTTATTAGCCGTAATGTGGACAACATAAAATCGGTTGGAGCTTAAACACAACCAAAGGTCATACATAAGGCCACTGGATTATAAGGCCACTGTTGATTTTTGAGGAAATGTAATGATTTTAGATGTGCCTTATAGTCCAAAAAATATGGTACTCAAATATCCATGAACGAAAAAGTGTATTCATTTATTATTATGTGGGATCTAAATTGGCCATGTCTATGCTATTTAAACTCAAGTAAAAGTAGTTCATCATTCTCGACATGATTTAAGTATTTCACAAATCCAAATGCATCGTCTCTAGCAGTGATGTGATGAAGCTACTCTGCACCAGTGCATGTGACCCCCGTGGCTGAAGCGTGACATTCAAACTAGACCTGTTTACAGTGCAACATAACATGAGTTCACATCTTTAACCTTTGCCTCGCACTTTGTGTAGATAGAAGCTTTTGACAACACACTCAGGCAAAAAACATAAAACATACAAGCTCCGGGTCATGCATCATTTAAACATCCAGGAGGCAGTGGGGAAACAGGGAGAAACAGGCTGTGCGGTAAATAATCCCCCCTCCTCTTCTGCGGTGGAGGCATCTTTAAGTCTTTCTGTGGCGTTTATTCTAATGAAATCAAACTAAAACAATGAGCGGTCCTGATGAGGTATTCTTCGGCTGGTCCGTTTGAGTGTTTGGTGATCACTTGACCTTTAAAGATGATGCTGGATGAGTGGGCTTGATTTGGGTCTTGTAGTATGAGCTGTGAAAATAGGACACAAATATGAATAATGAAATATGTACCAGAAAGATGATTCTACCTGCTGCTCGACCTACCATGATAAACAGATAAAAGTGGATCCGACTGGTGCAAAACTCTTTTATTACTTAGAGATAGACCTCATTTTGTATCTTTAGTATCTGCCTTACATCTTCAGGAAGGCAGATATTTTGTTTTGGTCAATTTCCTGCCTACACATAGTTTTATTTTAACTTAAATACAGACACTATAACTGCATTAAGTGAGACTACTCAGGTTTCCTATAGGCTTGAGGTTAAAAAAGGGCTGTGAGTGCATTTGTAGTAAATGTAAATAATCAAAATCTGCAAATCTGCACTACAAATAGGTCCAAAAATATGGGCAGAGCTTAATGGCCGTTGGTTTCTCTATATTCTAAACAATCGGTATTGGCATTGACCATGAAAAAACCCATATCGTCGATCTCTACTTTGTGAGCTGCAGTGGTCAGTATCTCTAAAGTGTGGTCCATGGAAGGAGCAGAAAGAGAAAACCACTCTAAATGCAAGAAATTTGATAATCCAAAACACATCTTTTGAGTTACACTGGTATTTGTACAATTATTTTAAAATAACTTCTCTCTCAATCTTTTTTATTTTGTGTGCAGTTTGTCTTTGGTGAATTAGTTTGTCTCTTAACTGTATTTTCTTTGATCTGAATGAATTCTTATTAAAAAGCTAATTTTTGATCTATGTTATGTTGTTTTCTGCTCATCGCATTTAGAGTTATTTTCTGTAATAGAAAACTCTCTGTTCCACCTTGTGTTGTTATGTGGAAGTGCTCAAGTGTGTTTTTAAAGTTCGTACACCTTCCCTAGAATAATTTAGATAATTTCAGACATGTAATTTCTTATCTCTACTCACAAAAGGTAAAAGGCAGCTGCTAACTTAACCACATTCTAACCATAGACTGTATAAAAGAAGTGGAAAAAGCGAGTGTGACGTCACCTGCAGCAGCGAATTTGAAGCCAGGATCTGTTATGAATAGGATTTTTTTGAAGGACAAAATAGTGAAAAAAGCTAGAATCATGTAGAGTACGTTAATACGAACATTTAAGACCAAAATAACGAGGCTCACAGCAGGTACAGAGAAAAGAGCAACAAGGTCCTAATGTAAGTCAATTGGAGCCAGAGTCGGAAGGAGCCAGTCCTATTATTTATTTATCTATCTATCTATCTA